>CM055835.1:4788352-4929399 GCA_029582265.1 Zoroaster sp. YZ-2022 | reverse complement strand
ACCCATTTAACCCCTGGGTGGAGAGAAGCAATTATGGTTAAGTGTCTTGCTCAAGGACACAAGTGTCACGGCCGGGATTCGAACCCACATTCTGCTGCTAACACCAGAACTTGAGTCCGGTAAGCTAGACCGCTCGGCCACGACACTCCATTATTGGAAAATCACAAAACTAAATTTGACCTTAGAGCCCCTCTTTAAGCCCCAAAAATGTCTCCGGTTTCTGGTCTTAGGTCGGCTTCAAAATCGGTGCGGTAAGCATGTATACGTTAACATGTATATACAGTTATTGGGATCAGACCCAATACACAAAGTATGCTTCAGTGGTTAAGCGAGGCCTCACAAATCGGGCAAACGTTCACACCTCTATACGGAAAAATGCCGACGCGCGGGTCTGAAGCGACGCGCGCGGAGAGCAGAAACAAGAGACTTTTTTGGCCGTAGTACCCGGGCTCCCTGGTAGCTACGCCTTTACTATCAGCAATATAAGGGTAGGCCTAAGGATATACGCTCCCCAAAGATGCACCAGCTATTTACACACGCGTTTTGTTTCGCTATACCATGACCAAAAAATTCGATTTAAATTATAGACATTAATTAATTTACTTTCAAATGAGGTATTCACACAAATTTACCGAAACACGGTTGAACAATCCTGTTCTTAATTGCAATTTTTGACCATTTTTTGGAAATTCATTGACCACGCTGCGTCATAAACACAAGTACTGTACCATGGTCGCAGCCAGCATTCGAACCCTCAACCGCTCGGCCATGGCACCCCAAGAAGCCACAATCATTCACGCCTATTAATTGTCAATTCTGGCATCAATGGTTCATGAACATTTTTGGGCAACCTTTGTTTTTTTAAATTGCAATTTTTTATAGGCTCATAACATTAAAAATACTATACCCGGACTCAATTTCTGTCCAAAAATAACTGTCCATAGGAGCATTCCCCCACACTTTTTGGGCCTAATTATAAAAAAATACTCATTGAATAACTTTCTCCGTAGCACTTTATAAGGGCCCTTTTGGCCAACCTGTGTTTGTGTTTGTCTTAAAAGCTCATAATGATAAAGATAATTAGCTTAAATATATGGGAATTCGGTTATCACAAACGTTTACTATAAATATTTTCAAACAATTATATTTTGCTTCCAACATTTCAAAACTAATTTGTTCCTTGAATAATGACTTGCAGGCCTGCTTCACAATCGCACACACAAGATGAAGGTTGATTCGTATATTAGGTCAAATGTACAGCGGTTACATATTGCATGGGCTTGACCGGCTTCGACTTGAAGACCTTTTTAAAATATTGATATAAAAACAGTCATTAAATTTCAGTAGTAAATATTGTCGATATTATGCAGACCCTATTATTGATCGACATACACTTGACTGGAGTGAATAATTATTTGTAGTTGATGCTAATCAATGACTCTCTACACCGTCAAACAAGATTTGTGCGATCGTGAACATCTCCCATACCATTGCGACTCACTTATGTTGCGCATGGTTCAGGGTGAAGTGCCATGGTCGAGCGGTTTAGTGCATCGGATTTGTGTTCTGATGGCTGAGTCGTCAGAATGTGGGTTCGAATCCCGACCGCGACCGTGGTGCTTGTGTCCTCGAGCAAGACACTTTACCATAATTGCTTCTTTCCACCCAGGAGTAAATGGGTACCTGTGAGGGCAGAGTTAGTTGTTGTGTTTGATTAGCCCTATATGCGCTGTAATGGCAGCAATTGAGCTGTATACGAACCCAGGGAGCCGAGTTGGTTTCAGGAATGATTTATGTGCCTGATGAGCAGGGGTAATATATGTACAGCGCTGTGATACCTCGTGTAAGAGCGCTTTAAAAATGCATTATTATTATATTATAGATAAAACAATTGTTGTTTATAGGGACAATATTGTCACGATCTGAGCTGACAGGATATGGATTCGGTGTCCTAGTTTTAGATTATAATATCAGTGACATTGCACGATAATATCATACCGTGGCTGATGCATGTATTATGTGTGCAGCCATTGGCTCATTATTTATGAATCAGCCACAGTAATAATGATGTTATCGCGCCCTGTTATATAGGCCAGCGCGAGCTCGACTCGCAGAGTACTATTTTCAGTCAGTGATTTCATCTAAAAATAGGACACCGATTCCATGCCCTGTCGAAAGTCTGCTCTAATATTGACGATATCGTCCCTTTAAGTTTCCCGGGGCCAATTGAGACAATCATGCTCATCAAATAATAACACTGTTCATAAAACAAATTGACTAATAAACTTTTTCCGAAATGTACCGAGCTACCACGGAAACATCCGACGCCTCTTTCTGAGAGATAGTTCAAATCAATGACAGTACAACGCAATGTGAGCATAAAGACAACTACAACTGAACCAATTGTATATTTTTGGACTGTAAATTTAAACCATGCAAGTGTGTCGATTGCAGTGAAAAAACCGGCAAACCATCGATGCCTCTGATGATGGTCCGGTTTGGATCGAAATCTAAGGCCACCCTCCAGATTTAATTTATATTATATGGATGGCTCTAATTTGGCCCCACAGAAATTACTGACAATGGCCGTTTTGAATACGCTTCGACTTCAAATTTCAGGTAAATTGGCAATAACGCAGTTCTTTTCATTTATGTTGGTAGACATCGCCAGATTTTTCGCTATTTGAACGGGATTTGTATATAAATGCCGTTCAAATGAACGCCCGAATACGTCTAGTCTAGCGACGGACTCTCTTGTCCGTCAAACACTCTAAATGTTGATTACAATCGCCAACTATTTCATAAAGCATCAGCGACTCACTGGATATATGAGGATATTATATTGAAGTTCGCACGGTTAATATTACATAAAACAAGTCCTTTTTTAAGTTTTCCCGGGCCCGATTGGGACATTCATGCTCATCAAACAATATTAAGCGATTTAGTTTCTGTCTTATGCTATGGTCCCACAGAGATTTCGACTCTCTAGATCGTGTTTCGTCAAGATTTTAGATTTAAAAAAAAAGATTCTCGAGAAAAGTCGAAATAGTCTAAAAAAATTCGAAACTGTCGATATTTGTCGATATTTGTAGAGATTTATCGAAAAAAAAAATCATTAATCGAAAATTATTAAACCTGACCAATATTTTTCGATAAAGTTTCGATCAAATTTATCGAAATTTTGTCGACATTTTATCGAAACTATCGAAAATGAAATCGAAATAGTCTTAACAGTATAAAAGTTTGAAAACCAGTCGAAATAAATCTGAACTCTCTAAATAGTCTAAACAATCGTTACAGTCGAAATAAATCGGAACATTTGTCCAAATTTTTTAAAACAATCGAAAATTATTCGAAAAAAATTCGAAATCAATCTAAACAGTCTAAACAGTCGAATTTTGTCGAAATGCCAGTCGAAATGATCTAAACAGTCGAAAGTCGTCGAAATAAAATCGAAAATGAATTGAAATTGTCGAGAAAATACAAAAATAAAAATTCCCTCACGGAAAACAGATATTTTGTCGATATTTATACGAGATTTTGACGAAATTATTAAAAATAACAAAAAAAACCAGGAATCGAAATATATTTCGACAGAAAGATCGAAATATTCCTGTGGGACCATAGCATTAGGTTGGAATTTCTAACACGAGGGCCGACATTCGCTATATTTATTTGTCTTTACTTAAAACATTCGTGCTCACCGAGCTAATCACATCTATGGATCCTTCTGACTACATTAGCAGTTCCAGCCTCATAGTGGCCGACATTATTCTGAAGACACTCAGAGCATACTGATCAAAACGTCGAATTGTCATTCAGAACCAAAACTCATAAAAGATAATTTATACGGTGCTACCGCAAACCTTGATTATAAAATCTTGTTGAAATTGATTGTTGTGGTAATTTACCACAACCTTCATGATGCTGTATTAATGTTACACCACACCATGACCTGTCCATAGGACATGTGGCAATTGCTGTGGTATTTCTTGATAGGATACTGCATGATAAGACCATTTAACACAATACACGAAATGTACCAAGCTACCTGGGAAACATCCGAAGCAAATTCTGACTTGAAGTCAGTGCCAGTACATACAACGCAATGAAAATAATGAGCATGTAGCCCTGCTACACTTGCATAGTGAACTGATTGTATACTTTTTGGACTGTAAATTAAAAGCAAATGGTCACAGAAGTGTCGATTGCTATGGAAACAAATCAAACCATCGAAGCTAACGCCTACACCCCACTCGTTCGGCGATTTTTTTCAGGGGGAAATCTGTTAACGCCTACCCCCCTTACAAACTTTTCCTCAAGCCTACCCCTTCAAACTTTTCTCACGCCTACCCCCAAAAAACAAATATCTCACACCTACACCCTTTTTTACAGCGATTTTGAAGGTGTTCACATTTATGGTCGACAAATTGGCCTCCACACCCCTTTGCTATACGGCCCATAGTGGGCCAGGGTGGGACCAAAGTGCGCCAAAACTAAATTGTTCATTATTTTGAAGGCATATTAGACCAGATATGTTTTCGGACCCACAGATGTCAATGGAAGTGTTTTTAAACATTTATGACGTCATCAAAATACTAGTTTCTAATTGGAACTCAGATAATTCACGCTCAAAGCCTCAATTGCGGTTTTGCTCGTTTTAAATTACAGTAATCGAGTGTATGTGTTACGGCTGTAAATTATTGTAAGGATAAAATTATCGTTCAACAATTTGAGGAAGTTTGTGATTTAAATTTATTATACACTATTGGTAATGTTTGTTAAAAAATGTTTCTAAATGTATCCTTACTTTCTTTGAATCAAGATATCCGTTAAACAACCAACCTGTGAAAGTTTCAGTTTATTTATGTGTCATTATCCGAGAAAATAATGAAAATGCATTCAGATGTTTCGTATTCATTCGTACTTTTTCACTATTTTACTAATTTGATAGCACATGAGACAAAAATATTTCATCCCTGTTTGATACCATGATCAATTTAACACCAACAAGTTTAATGTCAAAGCGTGATCATTTTTGTTTCGCGAATTTACCAATTGTGTATATAGGGGGCTTACTGACTGAATATTACGTTTTTAGATACGTCATGCTTTTCTACGGAAGCCCAATCGTGCCAGATTTTTGTGAGGTAATTTTTTTTATTGCGTTATAACGCAATACAATTGCGTTATAACGCAATACAATTGCGTTAAAACGCAATACAATTGCGTTTTAACGCAATACAATTGCGTTAAAACGCAATACAATTGCGTTATAACGCAATACAATTGCGTTAAAACGCAATACAATTGCGTTAAAACGCAATGCAATTGCGTTTAAACGCAATGCTCAATACTTTATAGAACGCCCTCTATATTGTGTGGAGCGCCATGGAGAATGTACAATGTACATTCTCCATGGCGCTCCACACAATATAGAGGGCGTTCTATAAAGTATTGAGCATTGCGTTTAAACGCAATTGCATTGCGTTTTAACGCAATTGTATTGCGTTTTAATGCAATTGTATTGCGTTATAACGCAATTGTATTGCGTTTTAATGCAATTGTATTGCGTTAAAACGCAATTGTATTGCGTTTTAACGCAATTGTATTGCGTTATAACGCAATTGTATTGCGTTATAACGCAATAATAAAAAAATTACCTCACAAAAATCTGGCACGATTGGGCTTCCGTACTTTTCACTATAAAGACACTGATAACAATTTTCTGCACAATCGTTTATCATTTCACAAGTCTTCTCTTCGTTTACGAAGCGGAAACCGCAAGGGAAATAATTAAGTCCTTTCAATGTGTGGCGCGCGCTGCTCAGTCACAGTCGAGTTATAAAAAAATGTAAACATTTGTTGAGATGGGATTTACAAAAATAGCTACAAAATCACAGGTCGCAGGTAGTCGCAGCTAATTTTGGTATCAAAATGTTGTTGAAAGATTAAGCTTTAGGGAATTTAGGCGGGAATCGGCGGGAATTTGTAGTTCCACCATAGCTGAACAAAAAAGCTATCTTTTATAATTTCTTTTTACCAAATCCCTCGGTTTTTGCTGATGGAATCAAAAAGGTAACACTGTAAAAAATTTCCGTAATTTTACGCCAAAAAGTTTGTAAATGTTACGGTGAATTACCGTAATCATCCCTTTCTCATTGTTTTACGGCCGAAACTCGTATTATGGCCGCTCCCATTGCACTCTGGGATATATCCAATATGTGAATGATCTGACCTTACTTTGACATAGCTTTGCGCTCGAATCATTTCCAGTGTTTAAATATGTAAAAATGGGTGATTTAATGCCATTTTCAAATAATTTATTGTTAATTTTATGATTAAAAAGGTAAGATTTTGATGTTATTTTCTATGTTTATGTAAAAAAGTACATTCAGAATTTAAAATATTGAAATATAGATTATAATTGCATGCCACCATGACTAAAAAGAGTTTCGAAAAGACAGTATATATAACGGATACATGTTCTGTACATTAGTAACTGGAGAGGATCAGGAGTGGTTGAAAAAGAACCAGACTACGTGTACGTGTAGGTAAGTGAAAGACATTGTGTAGGTAAGTGAAAGACATTGTGTACAATAAACAGTTGCATTTATTAATTCCAATATCTGCAAATCCATCCCATAGCAAATGCAACGTTCCATCCATACAAAAATCCCGTTAAATGTACAGCACAATTTGTAAAACTTCCACCGTAAAATTTACGGTGCTTTACCTGGCAGTGTAGTATCTGTATAAAAACGGTGAAAAGCATTAAAATTACGGTTACCAAAATACGTTACCCGTAGTATTAACAGACTTTTTACCGTAAAAATAATGGTTTAACGTAAAATACAATACGGTCCACACGTAAAAAATACGGTAGAAAGGTGGCAACTCGCTGCACGACTTTCGACCGTAAATTTTACGTGTAATATTTTACAGTATAATTTACAATCGACTTTATTTTTTGCACTGGGTTTAGTTAAGTTTACATGACGATAGCTCCTGTCAAAAGCCCACAATGGCAAATTTAAATATATTACCAGCAACCCGCGGCTTTTATCACAATTGTTTCAGTTTTCTGAGATTGTAAGGCGGTTCTACAGTCATGAAATATTAATTGGAGTCTAATTTGTTTATAAAATAGTCGTAGGGGTCTGAGCAACCTTAAGAATGTAAAAGAAATAAAATCTGACACATACACAAAAGAACCCTTTTGGTGCACTCTTGTTTCACCCTGGCCCACTGTGCGGCCCTGTGTGTGGCTACCAGTTTCTCATAACAGGTTGGATTCAATAATCCAGGCAAAAACAGGCATTTACCAGATTTTGAGACATGGGCCACGTATTTAATTAGGCTTTCAAGATTTAGGCAAAAAAGGTAATCTTTATTTTTATTTATTTATTTTTTGCCGACGTGATATATGTATACGCGGTTATTGGAACCAGATCAAATTTCCCATACACAAAGTATGGTGGCTAAGAGAGGCCTCACAAATCGGGCAAACGTTCATACCCCTATGTGAAACACAACACGGCAGAATTAAAAAAGAAAACGAAAATTGGCGACGCGGGGTCTGAGGCAACGCGAGCAGAGACCAGAAACCGGAGACTTCTTTTGGCCCGATCGAACACTCTAAAAAGCGTGTTTAGCAATTAAACATTAGTAACCAGTTTAAACATGTCAAATTCCTAAACACTAGGAAAGCTGGTATTTAATTTCTTAACGGAACGCATTAATTGCTAAACACAAGTATTTTAATGCTAAAAGTGATTATATACTCAGCGCGAATACCCCGCGGTGATTGGCCCTTTGGATTCAGCGTGGGCGCGAAAAAAACAAGTTACAGACGCCATCTTTCATCTTTCATCTTTCATCAACCTATAAATACCGCGAAACCTGCTGCTATATATGATTCTAGCCAGCCAATCGTCATCGATCGATGTTGGTTGAGAGGTTAAGACATCTGCACTCGTAAGCAGGTGGTTGTGGGTTCGAATCCCGCCCGAGTCGCCTGTGAAGTATTTTCCACAGACAGTCGGAAAGCACTGAGTATACAGTGCTTTCACACGTCTGTTCCAGACCATAACGTCCGCAAGTACCATTATGTCCGCGAACCGATGTGGGCCCATTATGTCCGGCCCATTAAGTCCACGGGCCCATTATGTCCGGTCATTTACGCCCGCGGGCCTATTACGTCCGCGAGCCCATTATGTCCGTCCCAATACGTCTGCGAGCCCAATATGTCCGTCCCATTACGTCTGCGAGCCCATTATGTCCATCCCAATACGTCCGCGGACCCATTATGTCCGTCCCATAATGTCCGTAGGCCCATTATGTCCGGCCCATTATGTCCGCTGGCGTATCTGTAGCGTAAGCCTTGACAAAGGCTGTTGTACTGATTTCTGATCAATGAAATTGAGCACACACGGAGGGCGCTGTCCCCGGATAGGGTCGACACACGTACACTGTATAGCGAGATCAATTACTAAGTCGTGGGTACACTTGTGCATTGCGACCTCGTATATGTTCGAACTCAATCAACAGCCTTGGATCTTCTGTAATCGAAGGTTTATGTGTAATATATCTTTATATTCCTATTGAAAATCCGATGGAAATTTCTCATGCAAGAATTGTTGGTTTGTTGGCGGTTTAGTTTAAAGGATGGTCAATCACAGGCCTCTAGCTATGACCTCAATAATGACGTATTTGACCTTAACGTACACAATGCATGCCACACATTTTGTACATGACATCGCATGACATCTTGCTGTGCCAAAAAATAACTGATGAGAATCTTTCTTTGTTAAATTTGGTTTTTAAAATTATATTAGCATAATGAGGTACGCTTTGAATTTTGAAGTACAGAAGGGTCAAGGCGACGATGGCCACTGTATGTACACGTACACATGTACATACAGTGTACTTGTACATGTGTGCATATGTATCCATGCATCTATTTTGGGTTACACCCTGGTAGCGAGAGGGAAAACAATGAACGACAAAAACTTAGCTTTCCAAATGTTCGTTAAATCAAATTCATTTCATTATTATTTCAAATTAACTTGTCTGTTATGCTATTTTCCATTTGTTTTCATGGGAACATTGATAGTTTCCTCCTAGTATAAAGGAATACAAGAGGTATATACTTCGAGATGAGATATTTCACAAACAATTTGTCATCAGAAAAAAAAATTAACAGCCAAAAAAATTGATTTATGACGGGACCTGGGACCAAATTCATTCAGTAAATAAAAACCATGTTTCTCACCATTTTTTTGGTGGAGAAAAGTTTTATGTTAAAATGTAAATTAAAATAGCAATATTCCGATGAAAAATAAAATGTCCATTAAAATAACGATAGTTTCCATTAAAATAGCGAACAAGGGCTAAACATCTTCAAAGTCCAACATATTGAAAGCTTTATTTTCTCTGTCTCCTTCGACGAATTGCCATGATCTTAAGTTGTAGACCCCTTATAGCAAAATAACAAACATGGGATATTCATCGTTTTATTCTCCTTTTCTTTCGACACTGCAGACATAGCCCAAAAATAGTGCAGTCATCTCCAATGTTTCTTAAAATCCATCTGCACATATCGTTAACACTTTGCCCACGTTTATACTGTATACAGCTGCTTGCAATAAGCAAAGCATGAATACTGTACATTGCATTAACTAATTAAAACTCATAAATATTATAATTCTTATTCTTCATGTCGTAATTAGTGTAATGACGGGTCTTCAATGTTTTGAAAAAATACAATATGGTAACGTATGCGATGTCACGTTATGAGAATGATTAGAAAATTTAGTAATGACAGGCAAAATTGAAGGAACAAGAAGCAAAGGAAGACAGAGACTGACATATATGGGCAGTGTGAGCAAATGGATGGGTATCTGAGAGCAAGCTGTGGAGGTCCATGATGTCCTGCAAGGACATCATTGGCCCACCCCAGTGGCTCCCAAAGGGACAGGAAAAAAGGGGACAAAGGTGAAGGGAAAAAAGGAGAAAAGAACAAGGGGCCCACTGGGGAGCAGTGACATGGAGCCGCTGTTCCCAGGGGGCCCAGGGAAAGAGAAGAGAGGGGTCAAAAGGATTATATTAACCATGTCAAAATATTATTATCATAACTAAAGAGGGAATTACTGTGGGACCATTTGGCGAGAAATTGGTTTACATTATTACATTGTTTAAAATACGTGAATTCAAGGAGAATTTTGTTTTTAAGACGAAGGTTCCAAATGGTAAGGGGGTCAGATGTACAAGAAGTGCGGTAGAGATCATAAAATACATTTTTTAGACCGACGATCAGATAGTTGGCAATGCGCACTACCTCCCTGCTACGGCTCTTAGCATGCGGAATCAAAGCCCAGTAGAGGTCAAAGTTCAGATGAAGAGACGGTAGAAGACGGTTGAGCAGCGTGTGGAGAAGATTTAGGGCGGGCTGTATTGCAGGGCACATGATGAACAGATGTTGGATCGATCCCCTCTCTCCGCACCATCCGCAGAAAGAAGAGATGTCCGAATTGAGATGATGAAGAACTGGAAGTGAGGGCACAAAGTTGTGAAGAAGTTTAAACTGCATGTCACCTTCCTTTTTGGAGATGGGTAGTATATAGATCTGTTTCCATTGAATGTGAGAAGAAGTGTCCAGAAAACCATTGTTGTGCCAGTGTGTCGTTGCGGTTTCGACAAGACAGTTAGTTGGGTTGTTGAAGATGGCGTAGAGAGCTTTAGATGGTGCGGAGAGTCCGTCTTTAATGGATGGCAAGTTAAAGACGACGGGAGAGTTCGGGAAAAGAGAGACAGCTTGAAGTTGAGAAACGGGAAGACGACATCCCTCTAGTTTGAAGAGGTCAGGAAAAAGTTCATGTAAGCGAAGTTGAAAGCGTTGAAGATCTTGTTGGAGAAGACGAAGGGAGGGAGGGCGAAGTCCTCGAGAAGAAGTTTGAAGCGTGCGGGGATCAATCCAGTGGCCGGTGTTAAGGTCGAGTAGGTGACGGACGAGTTTGACTCCGCACGCCGTGAGCCGCACGGGAGGGGGCACCTGGTCGTCAGCAGGAGTGCTAAAAACAAGGCTATTAATGGACTAGTTAATTACATGGTTAATAGAATTCGCTTGTGTTTCAATTTTCGCTCCGGACACCGTCCAAGCAACGCATAATTTCACTATAGAAAAGGGGGAGACTGGTATAGAATTTGGGATTGGTTTTGAGTTGAAAAAGTTGAAAATCAAGACCAAGTCTACCATATTGTCGGAGATAGTGAGCGACGAGAAAATAGGCCGGATGGGAACAAAGATTGAGAAAACGTTGGATGACAGTAAATCTATAAGTGAGGATGCGTGCTTGGAGGCACACTAGGCCTAGTCCTCCTTTGTCAGGTTTTTCATACAGAGTTTGTTTTTTAAGGTAGTGCCGTTTGTTTGACCAGACGAAGTTGACAAGCATGTTCTGGAGTTCACTTAGGATATTTTCCGGAGGGGAGAAAACAGCGAGGCAGTGGAAAATTTTTGAAGCAGCCAGCTGATTTGCTATAATAATTTTGCCTTTAAATGAGAGAGAGGTCGAGATTCGGGCCCAAGAGAAAAGAGTTTGTTGAGTTTTTCTTTGCATTTAGTCCAGTTTTGTTTAACGTAATTATTGGTATTTCGTAAGTGAACTCCGAGGAAAGGGAGACCCTCGCTATTTAGCGGCTTGTCGTTTCGTCTGGTCCACCACAAGCCAGCCCAAAGCCCCTGGGATTTTTGAGTATTTAAACGTGCAGCAGAGGCTGTACGCCTCTTCGACCTTACTGAAACCCGATTCGGAGGTGACGAACACAGACACGTCGTCTGCGTACGCCGAGACCGCGCACGAAAAATCCGTGCCGGGGATGTGAAAATCATGATTTATTAATTTTTTTCTTAGATTGTTTAGAAGAGGTTCTATGGCGATATAATAAAGTAGGCCCGAGAGCGGACACCCCTGACGTATCCCTTTCTCAAAGAGAAAAGGTGCAGTCAGGGAACCGTTCACTTTAACAAAACTCTCGGCGTCACCGTATAGAATTTGTAAGTAAGAAATGAAACGCGAACCAAAGCCCATGGCTCTCATGGTATTGAAAAGATAGCCGTGATCAACGTTGTCGAAGGCTTTCTTCTGATCAAGGTTGACCACGGCCAGAGGGGTGTCATTAGAGTTAGAAAAATGAATAATGTCTCGAATAAGATTAATATTATCGTGGATCGAGCGTCCAGGAACGCAATAACTCTGATCTTTATTGATGACGCTGTCAATGCATTGTTTCAGCCTGTTGGCAAGCAACTTGGCAAAGATTTTATAGTCCGTGTTGAGGAGAGAGACGGGACGCCAATTAGCGATATCTGCCAGGTCCCCTTTCTTAGGAAGAAGTGTTATGACAGCTCTGCGGAGGGAGCGAGGTAAAGAGCCATTTTCTATGGATGATTGAAGGACAGATAGGAAGTCGTTTTTCAAGATATGCCAGAAGGAAAGAAAAAATTCAGAGGTGAGGCCGTCGAGGCCTGGTGTTTTGTTTTTGCCAAGTTGCTTAACCGCGAGGTCTAGTTCTTCCTGAGACAGAGGACAATCGAGGTCCTCCGAGTCAGAACGTTCAAGTTTGTTTAGGTTATAAAATAATTCATCGAGGGTGCTCTCATCAGTGGGGACTCGGCTATACAGTGTTTTGTAAAAATGATGAATATGTGTTTTGATTTCCGAGGGTTCTTCGGAAGTCAGTCCAGAATCGAGACGAATTCGAGAGATGTTTTTAGAATGAGAAATAGATTTTTCAAGGTTAAAGAAATAAGTGGAACACGAGTCAGTCTCATTAATGTGTTTAAAGTGAGTCCTGACGAGAGCACCCTGAGCTTCAATTTTAAGTAGGTAATTTAAATTTTGTCTTTGTTCAGCCAGAGCATCTCTGGTCTTTGGCACGCCGGAGACGCACGCACACCGATGCCGGACGGGGACCCTTCACTATCCGGCCGGCGCGCGGACGACGTGGCGGTTTGTCCCGCCTTGCCAGCGGCAGCACGAGCCCCGGCCGCACCCCGCAAACCGGACGGGGGCCCTTTGGGGCCCGTACCGGGACGCGAGGACAGCGCGGGAGACGTTACAGCCGCCGGAATTAAGCGCGGGACGCGAGGGCGAGGAGGCAGTAGGGCCGGACGGGGCGGGTTTGGAACTTTTAGGTGGGTGTTTGGGGTCTGACTTTTTCTTGTGCATGAAGACCGGTGTTGGATTTAAAGGGTTGAAGGGTGTGTGGTTGTTGTCATCGTTGTCTACTTGATTGTGTTCGCCTTCGTTTTCATGAGTGGGTTTTTTACAGGAACGGCTAATAATGGCCAAATTCCCCGCAATTAAAACATCGTACCGACTCCGTGGAAAGGAAAACTCTATAATTGACGCCCGAGAAAAAGAAATTGATGTGGTCGGGAGGGGTTATGTTGGGGTTGAGCAGAACTTGGACCTGTCTTCGGAAACTCATGACGTGGGAGAGGTTTTTTGTTTTAGTCCCAGGGGAATGGGCCGGATCTGCGACACTACCTTGCAGAAGGAAGATAGGTTGCTGACAAGTACCGTGTTGGGGATTTCAGGATAGACGTTGGACAGTATGAGACGGGTAGTGGGACGGACAAGAGGGATCAGCTCGAGAAAGGAGCCGCCGTATTCGAGACCGCGTTCTACGGTATCGACGACTGCCTCTCTCAAGCTGAGATAGACGGCAATTCGACCATTAGAAATTCGTGATGCTGAAAGAACGTGTTGTGCAGGGAAATTAAGTAAGACTAATTGCGGTGACACCATGTGGAATCTCAATTGAGTAGTAATTAGTTCTGAAAAGAACTGGAGGTTCCACATGGTGTCACCGCAATTAGTCTTACTTATCATACTCACCATGCAAAGCAACAAGTTTTAACTTGCAGGGAAATTGTTGGTGAAAGCATCAATGTATGCTTGGACGGATACATTGTCAGCAGCCTTAAAGGAAACTCCATTGTTCCTGGTGACGTTCTTAATTAAGGGTTCGCCTCCAGGAACAATTAAATAAAATAACAAAATAACAAAATAACAAAATAACAAACATGGGATATTCATCGTTTTATTCTCCTTTCTTTCGACACTGCAGACATAGCCCAAAAATAGTGCAGTCATATCCAATGTTTCTTAAAATCCATCTGCACATATCATTAACACTTTGCCCACGTTTATACTGTATACAGCTGCTTGCAATAAGCAAAGCATGAATACTGTACATTGCATTAACTAATTAAAACTCATAAATATTATAATTCTTATTCTTCATGTCGTAATTAGTGTAATGACGGGTCTTCAGTGAAAAAAATACAATATGGTACCGTATGCGATGTCACGTTATGAGAATGATTCGAAAATTTAGTAATGACAGGCAAAATGTTGTGCAGTATATTATACACAATATATGGGCGGTTTGAGCAAATGGACGGGTATCTGAGAGCAAGAGAGGGAGCTGTGGAGGTCCATGATGTCCTGCAAGGACATGGCACAGACTTTTTTGACTTTTCAATACAAAACTTTATTTACAAAACAAATTATACAAAGAATAAAAACAATGTTTAACCAAAAATAGTAGTTAACAGTATTACTGTAATAATAATTAAATTCGGTATACATTGTTAACAAAGGTTATAACAAAGAAACATATGCAAATAAGAAACAATAAAACATTCAAAAATCATAAGAACAATCGAAAAAACAAAGAAAGAGTGGAAGAAAGGAGGAAAAAAGGAAAGGGAGAGAGAGAGAGAGAGAGAGAGAGAGAGAGAGAGAGAGAGAGAGAGAGAGAGAGAGAGAGAGAGACTTTTTTGACTTTTCAAAGAAAACTTTATTTACAAAGCAGAACAATACAAAATTACAGAATAGAAAACAATGTTTAACAAAAAATGGTGGTTACCAATATTACTGTAAAAGTAACAAAACTCTGTAAACTTTGTTTAACGAAGGTAATAACAGCATTACATTATATAAAGAAAGACAAAAACATTAAAAGATCAAAACAAAACGAAATAAACAAAAGGTAGAGTGGAAGAAAGGATGAGAAAGGAAAGGAAAGGGAAGGGATCCTCTAAAAGGGAGACTGCAAGCACCATGGTGTAAGCAGACTCCCCTAAAGATTCCCGGGGTGGGGAGCCACTGGCATTACTGGTGTGGGTCTTAAACCCACTCCAGCGGCTCCCAAAGAGAAAGAAAAGAAAGGAAAAGAAAAGGAAATGAAATGAAAGAGAGAGGACCCCACTCGTGAACAGTGGTAGAGACCTTGCCTCCAATCAGAGAGAGATTGGAGTAGCTGTTCACAAGGTGGGTCGAAGAGGGGGAAAGGTGGACCGAGAGGGGTCAGACAGAGAGAGAGAGAAGAGAGAGACTTAACAAATATAATCTTCATTTCGAAACATTTTTAAAAACCAAACATTTTTAAAAACCAAACATTACAGAAAATGAGAGAGAGAGAGAGAGAGAGAGAGAGAGAGAGATGTGATGTCATCTCTGACAGTACGCACGCTACATAGAGAAGCCTAGAAGCCCAGCTTAGATATTCAAATTGTTGGTGTTAGCGCACATGCACAAAGTGTACGGATCCATATGCATATAATGTACAAGTACACTGTATCTACATGTGTGTACGTGTAGTACTAGTAGCCTTTCGTCGACGGCAGGGCGACGGGCCTTGATCCTTCTGCACTTGCCAACATTCACGGCGGAGCTCATTGTCATATCAATACCAAATTTATATGCACGCATATAGGCCTATGTTTATGTCAAATACGTCATTATTCAGGTCAAAGCTAGGGGCCTAGGATTGACCATCATTTAAAAAAAATCACCGCCAAATTAACAACTCTTGCGTGAGAAATCTCCATCGGGATTCTAATGGGAAAATGAAGATACACATAAACTCTCGATTACAGAAGAATCAAGGCTGTTGATTGAGTTCGAACATATACGAGGTCGCAATGCACAATTGACACGACGCAATTATTTATCTCGCTGTACAGTGCAGGTGTGTCGACCACTTTGTGGTGCCGACCCCATCCAGGGACAGCGCCCCCTTCGTGTATGCTGAATTTCGCTGGCCAGAAACTGCTACAACAGCCTTGGTTAAGGCTTACGCTAGCCTTTAGTTAAGGTCCACGCAGCACCCGGATCACAACATACGAAAACAAGACCACGCACAAGAGTACCGGACGCGCCAAGGGACTTCATCAGTCCGTTCTGAAGTCTTTTTTTTATATTTTATTTTATTTTTTTATTTTAATATTTCCCTACCAATTTGGTAGAGAAATGTTAATACATAATTCTAACTAATTTGTTATGCTATCACTTATTTGAATATAGATGAATGAGTCCAACATTTTGCTTACGGTGATTGGTTTAAATAAATTTGCATTCATAAAATATTCATTTTGATTGAGATTTATAAACAATTCATTCGTAGCGTCATTGGAACGGACTGGCAAATGCGCTCGTGACTTCACCACTCATTGCATGCGATCGCATGTGAGGTCTTTTTCGAGAGTTGACACATGTGCCTTGACTAAAGGCTAGGCTTCCACCAAGTATTTTAATGCTAAAACTAAGTGATATATACTCAGCGCGAATACCCCGCGGTGATTGGCCCTTTGGATTCAGCGTGGGCGCGAAAAAAACAAGTTACAGACGTCATCTTTCATCTTTCATCAACCTATAAATACCGCGGAACCTGCTGCTATATAAAGATTCTAGCCAGCCAATCGTCATCGGGCAAGCTTGTTGGTCGAGAGGTTAAGACATCTGCACTAGTAAGCAGGTGGTTGTGGGTTCGAATCCCGCCCGAGTCGCCTGTGAAGTATTTTCCACAGACAGTCGGAAAGCACTGAGTATACAGTACTATACACACATCGGTGTAGGGCAAAAATAAATCAATTGTTTATTACCCAACGCAAGAATTTCATCAACCTATAGACGCCATTTTGTTTAATACTTATATAAACATCTAGTGTTTAAATTATAAACATCAAATGTTCACTTTGGACATGTTTCCAAAGTGATGGCAAGATAGTGTTTTAGAGCCTAAACACTGTTTTTACAGTGAATGCTCGTGTAGGCCTATAATGGTTTACATAATAGAAGGAGCCAAAATCGAATTGAAATTTCTTACATGAGCAAACGATAGCCCATCATAATTGTCTAGGGATAGGCCCAGATACATTTATTTGATGAAGAAATCTTTACTCGTTACTCTCTTGACTTACCTATGCATTCCGGAAGCGGTTGCAGCCACTGTCCACGGGGTCCACACGTAATCGTCTCGCTACCCTGCAAGGTTATTAAGCCCGGTTGTAAACACATGTAGCTGCATGTTGTGCCAGACGGAACTTGGTAACCAGCTGAACAGTTACCACTATGGTTACTTGGTATTAACCATTGGCTTGGTGAGAGGGTCTGACAAAATATGTTTACTGAGAAGAAAGTTAAAAATAACATAAATACATCGGAATTCAACACTCGATTGTAACCCATTTCCCATTGTTTATATAATAATGGGCACATGTATGCGAACGGTAAGTAGCGATAGATGTTCTAAACTTTTAATTGTACAGTATTACTCTGTGTCATCGTGATTGATAATTATACCCTTAAACTTAAACCATTGTACATTAATTTATTTTGATTAAGTACTGATGCATTATTTCAGAAAATTAAACAACTTGGCCAAAGCACTGACAATGAATGCATGACGCTGTGTCTTACAGAAATATTTTCACTCAATTTTTCTTTATCAGAGTGGGTGGGGTAGTGGGTAGGGTGGTGGGAGGCAAACCTGGTTTGGGGGATTTACCCAGAAAAGTCTGTATATTTACTGACGAACAATATTTACTGCACCCCCCCCCCCTTTGACTATGCCACTATTCTTTATATTATGTTCTCTACTGGTCAGTAGTTTTGAGATTAGGCCTAAGCTTTGGCGAAAACACGATAATATCAAATATTGCGATACTTTTTATTATTCGGTTACGATAACGAGAACCTTTTTAAATTATCGAGATATCGGCAAATCGCGATTAACAAAATGTATCACGATTAACAAAATATATCGCAATTAAAAAAATCGTCATTGTGAGTTAAGGCAGAAATTCCATGGAAACAAAATTAGGACAGTTTTTTCAGCTTTTGGAAGTGAGAAACAAAAGCAAACTACTTCAGAAGTACATACATATTACTATGCAAACGAATTTGGGATTTATTGTGATGCTTGTAGAGGGGTACATACCTGTGGTTATCGGCTCTAAAGCAATCATGCATGAATGAAAAAAATAATCACGATACCATCGAAAATCGCGATATATGTTTGCTGATATTTCGTGGATGAAAAAAAATCGATATCGCCCAGGCTTAATAAGGCCTCTTAGGCTGTGCCTGATACCCGATCGAAACTGTCATTACCCGGTTCCATTTTCAATTTACAAAATTGTTTACGGATACCCGGGTATCCGAAATTTCCAGTTTCGGGTATCCGGTTTCCGAAATAACCTAAAACGTACAGCCTTACTTTATTTATAAGAAACCCCCATTTTATTACCATCATCTTCACCAAGACGATAACACTGCAAAAACCGTGGTGTTGAAACTACACCAGTGATGTAACTACACCAGTGATGTAACTACACCAGTGATGAAACTACACCAGTGATGAAACTACACCAGTGATGAAACTACACCAGTGATGAAACTACACCAGTGATGAAACTACACCAGTGATGAAACTACACCAGTGATGAAACTACACCAGTGATGAAACTACACCAGTGATGAAACTACACCAGTGATGAAACTACACCAGTGATGAAACTACACCAGTGATGAAACTACACCAGTGATGTAACTACACCAGTGATGTAACTCAAACAACATGAAATAATAAAGTTGACACTACTACTGGTGATTAAACATTCCAGTTTTTGAAGGGTAATGGGCGCCACCGTTTTGGTAAAGCATCACATTTTGATGATTTCACATTTCTTCAAAACAGAAATATTTGCTAGACAATAATAAAGTTGGACATGTATCAACTACTTCTAAATAAAATTATCCGAGTACGAGTACGTGTGGGAGTACTTTAGCATGAGTACAAGGGGAGTTCATGAACAATTTTCTGTGAGTACGAGCACGATTACATTTTCATGAGTAGGATGAGTACGAGTATACGAGTGTAAAATGTACTTGTGTGAGTGTGTATTAAGTACAAGTACTACAACTGGGCGTTGCAGTTTTGGTAAAGCAGCATAATTTGATGATTTGACATTGCTTTAAAACAGAAATATTTGCCAATGTTCTTACCAATATCTAAACTGTAGTACAAGCAGCCCTCTGCAGTTTCCAAATCCTGTGGGTAGTCGATTAATGTCGCATTATTCAACTGGCACAATTTGGTGGTACCACAATAGTTGAACGATCGGCATGCCGAGACGTTTCTCAAACATGATGCTGCACATAACAGACGAGACCTTGCAAATATCTTTTGGTACACATGTCCAGTGAAAATAGTATTTCTAGGGGCGCCGATAATGACTTCTGCTTGATGGACTTCCGGTAAGATTCCCACGGCGATTTCATTTGCACCAACGAGATTCAAATTGGCTTGTAACAGTGCAAGAAAAACATTTCCAAGAAAAGCCGAAGTTCCCATGCTTATTGAGTTATTTATATTTGTGCGTGTTTGCTTTCCTTGTCATATGCAAAGCACGACTCATTGCAATGCACGACTCATTGCAATGCACCCCTTTGGTGTACGTGACGTCTATTCCTCAATGACACAAACTGTTGCTCTCTGTATACCAGCTTTGGTTAATCATCGCTAGTCATTGGGAGCCCGTTTTCGCGTCTGTTTCCAAGACAACAAAAAGTCAATGAAATACCGATAGTGAATGCCCTCTGTCGATGGACATTACGATGAATCGTGAATAATTACTATGTAATGATGTTTACTAAACATTAGAGCTACGCCCATCAGTAGCTCTGAATAACAGAACGAGATGAAGACTATGTTTTCTTGTAAATATTTTTCTTTGACAATTACTCATCATTTATTCGAATATCGTTAGTACTTATGGTGTTCTAAACGTCTCCATGTTTAAGTTGAAACGTCGCGTATGTAAGTTTTAGCATCGTATTGAGTATAGTATGATACTGAAGTACGAGCAGCCCTCTGCAGTTTTTAAATCCTGTGGGTAGTCGGTTAACATCACATTATTCAACTGGCACAATTTGGTGGTACCACAATAGTTGAACAATCGGCAAACACGATGCGGCACATAACAGACAGAGACTTTGTCAATATTTTGCGATACACATGCCCAATGAAATTTGAATTTCTAGTGGCGCCAATACCTACTTCAGCTTGAGAAATGTTGAGGAGACGGGCCCTCTAGGTGTGAGAAATGTTGCACGGCCTTCAATTCAGAGAAGGGGGAAGCTACAGCACCAACAAATTTGTGAATTTAGCATGACATTTCCGTTCAGACGTCACTAATTCTTCGCAATAGTCCGTCTACAGTGACAAAACAGTTACCCGTGAAGTTGCAGGACTTCATCTTTTCAAACCCTTTTCAAAATTTTATTCTGCGTGCTCAAGAGTCAGATTCAAAGCTTCCTATCATGCCAAAAAACAGTCTCCGGTTTGTTATCATCGGTCGGCTTCAATATTGGTGCGGTGACGCTTTTTTTGCCAACAGGGAAATACGTGATACATTGTATACGCGGGGACCAAATTTCCCATATACAAAGTATGGTGGCTAAGAGAGGCCTCACAAATCGAGCAAACGTTCATACCCCATGTGAAAAGGTCGTTTAAAGCACAGCACGGCAGAATTCCAATCGATCCAGCAATTTTGGCTGCAATTGGGCATAATTTCATAGCAAAACAAAAACAAAAAACAATAACAACAAATTAAAAATGCCGACGCGCGGGTCTGAGGCGACGCACACGGAGACCAGAAACCGGAGACCTTTTTTTTGGGCCTAATGTTTTTACACAAAGAATGCCACCTTCCGAAACATAATTTACCCAAAGGTGCTCACATCATTCCCACAAACCTCATTATCACTGACAGTAATTTTATTTAACTTAATCATAACCTACTTCCTATGCTTACATGCTGTCGAAAACCCGATCATGATCTGGTAACTTAGTTTGTACCGACGGCAATCAAGGGGTGGCACGGGGGGGGGGGGACCGTGTCCTCCCCCTAATATTGATGACGGGGAAGGTAATGGCAATGTCCCCCTCCCCCATAATTATCGTCTCCCTAAAAGCAAAATGTCAAGAGCATCCATATTTATTACATTATTCCTGTGTTTTTTTATTACAGGACCCACCAATACATTTTTTAGAAATACATTTCTAAAATATCTTTTGGTCTCCTTAATCCCCCGACACGTATTATACAGTAAGAAACTATACATTGAAACAACAAACTTTGAAATTCCCCCAAACTTTTTGTTTGAGAAAAAATCTACAATAAAAATAAATTAAAAAATGTAACTTCAAAAACAATTTGTATATACGATTTAATGGTACTAATGCACGCCAAGGCTAGGGGCTTGGCCATATCTGTAGCGGAATTTTGTAAAATGGCAATTACGCAAGCGCCTCATTTTACGAGTTTTAAGTGGCAGATCTACCCCCCCCCCCCCCCCCACACACACACACACACCCATCGTCGACACATTTTGAAGGTGTTCAATTTCTGGAAATAATTGTTCAGCCCTCCTCCCATTCCATTTATTTATCCGCTGCTTAGAAAAGTAACAAATGACCCTCCACTCACTGAGTAATGATTTTGGAAACATATAAGATTGTCATGAAGGGCCTTTACTCTTTTATAATAATATTTATGGACAAAAAATTAATAAGATGGACACTTCTGTTTTTATTGTTATAAAGGGCCTAGGCCCTAAAATCCATTTCTGACGATACTAACTAGCCTAATACTTTTGTATTATCGTCACAAATGGCCTTCAGTCTCTTTTCTGATCACAATATTAAGATGAACACTTCAGTTGATTTTCCGATAGATTGTTCAGTGGCTCTAGCAAAAGGCGAGACGGGCAGCGGTGTGTACACGGTCCAACCCGTAGACTCTCTCGGCACAATCAATGTCTACTGTGACGTGAGACAGCCGGTGGCGGATGGACGGTAAGTTCACCAATATCCGCTTCGTGCACATGTAGCCCTCTAGCGGTGAAAAAACACCTCCTGGTGACACTGATCTCTATTATGTCTGAATATATGAAACATACATTCTCAGAACGACTTGTAAAAAAAAGTTGCGGAATTACTTAATATAAGTTAAAATGTTCGTGGAAAAATATTACAAAATTGTTATGATGTAAATTTAAAAAGACATAATGCACGAGTAATGCCGATGTGTTTACACAAGTTGTGTAAAGTTATACACGACGCGTACACACATTTGCTGTTCGATAATTTTGAGTTTCGTTAAAAATTAACACATCGTCAAGAATGCCACAACGTATTGATATGTTTGAAGAGAAAGTATTTAATCACCGGTTGTTCTGTTTGTTAATTAGGGATGTACATAGACAATTAGTGGAATATAGGTCTAACGTAAAGGGACAATAACATCACGATCAACAAGGCATGAATTGGAGTGCTAGTTTTAGATTTACTCAGTGACTGAAAGCAATACCCACATGATGAAGTTATATTACCGTTGCTGCTGCATAAATGAGCCAGTAATTTCCAGTCACTGTGTTCATCTTAAAGTAGGACACCGACTCAATGCCCTGTTGAAAGTCTCCTCTGATCGTGACGATATTGCACCCTTTAACGATGATAAGTAAAATCACGCTCGGCAACAGGAACATGACAGCATAAGACTCAATGCATGACAGTCCAATGCCTCCCAGCCTGCCCGCCTGCAGACGTGACTGGATCTTTCTGCATTTGTACCAGTTGCATACCATATATTTGAATTGAACCTTATAACAAATCGAATAACCTGTTATGAAAACAATGAGATAAAACCAAAATAATGATAACCTTGCAATAATGTTAATAATAAGTAACATTTTACTTCTGAATTATTGAAATTTTACATAACTGTGATTGTAAAATAGATTTAAATGCTTTTTTGGGGGGGGGGGTTAAGGAAGTTATAAGCTTTTTTATTTGAGACATTGAACGAAAAAACCGTCAAGGATTAATACCAGTAAAATAAACTCTAATTAATAAAATGCTGGCCCACTATTATAATCCTCAGCTTGCAATTGCACGTGACCCCACAATGTTGTACATAACAGGCCGAGGGCGTGAGCAGTCTTCAGATTGGCCAGCGCGGCTGTCAATTAGAATCAAGCACGTTTGAAATATCGCTTTTATAAAGCAGTTTCCGACATGCAAATTTCATTAAAAAAACAACAACGATACTATCTTTCAAAATGCGTTCGCTTTATAAATTCTATTTTATGGGTCGTCTTAACCAAACACGAGCGATATATCTTTAAATGTCTGAAACCTAATTTCCATTGTGAAGTTCAAACATTGTTTTCCCTTACAAAAGAGATTCAGACGTTCTCACTTCTTATCATTCAATGTATATCTTGATTCAAAGAAAGTAAGGATACTTTTAAAGCAATTTAGCCAACATTACTGATGCATAATTAATAAGAGAAGTCTATTACCTATACATGTACATGTAGGTAATAGACCTGCTTTTAATTAACCTGGATTTCACAGATCAAGAGTAGGCAAAGACCAGTATTGCTTCACCCCTATTAATATAACTGTTCCGTTCTCAGTTACTTGTTTGGCCTACTTATATTGCCTTCCATAAAGCAAGCAATTCCTTTCGAGTTGACTGATATCAAATTTGAATCATGGAAAACCATTAAATTCAAACAAAAAAATAATAAAGGGGTGTACATTATTTTGTTTTCATAATGTTTAAACCAAAATATCCAATGATTCCATGTCACCAAATAATGTCCCTTTAAAAAGGTGTTCCAGCGGCGCCAAGACAGCTTGACAAACTTCGATCTTGACTTCGCCAGCTACCGTCTGGGGTTCGGGGACCTAAAGGGTGATGCTATGGTCCCACAGAGATTTCGACTCTCTAGATCGTGTTTCGTCAAGATTTTAGATTTAAAAAAAAAAAATCTCGAGAAAAGTCGAAATAGTCTAAAGAGTCTAAAAAAATCGAAACTGTCGATATTTGTCGAGATTTGTAGAGATTTGTCGAAAAAAAAAATCATTAATCGAAAATTATTAAACCTGACCAATATTTTTCGATAAAGTTTCGATCAAATTTATCGAAATTTTTTCGACATTTTATCGAAACTATCGAAAATGAAATCGAAATAGTCTTAACAGTCTAAAAGTTCGAAAACCAGTCGAAATAAATCTGAACTCTCTAAATAGTCTAAACAATCGTTACAGTCGAAATAAATCGGAACATTTGTCCAAATTTTTTAAAACAATCGAAAATTATTCGAAAAAAAATCGAAATCAATCTAAACAGTCGAATTTTGTCGAAATGCCAGTCGAAATGATCTAAACAGTCGAAAGTCGTCGAAATAAAATCGAAAATGATTCGAAATTGTCGAGAAAATACAAAAATAAAAATTTCCTCACGGAAAACAGATATTTTGTCGATATTTATACGAGATTTTGACGAAATTATTAAAAATAACAAACAAAACAGGAATCGAAATATATTTCGACAGAAAGATCGAAATATTCCTGTGGGACCATAGCATGAGTTTTGGCTCGGGAATGACAACCTGCACCGGCTCACCGCCCAGGGCAAGTATACCAACTTCGCGTCGACCTCACGGACTTTGAGGGAAACTCCGCATATGCCGTTTACGACTCATTCGCCGTTGCTGATGTGGAAGACAAATTCAGGTTGACGCTGGGAGCTTATTCTGGAACCGCTGGTAAGATAACTATCGTCAAGTTATTTATCTGAAAGTGAACAATTTCATACACACTAAAACAATCATAGCCTATACCCTATTGACAATTATTTGGAGTTTGCCTTTTAATATTTATTGTTTCTTTCAGGAAACTCGCTTTCTTATCACAACGACCAACGCTTCACAACCAAAGACGATGACAACGATAACTCCCCTAATTCTAACTGTGCCATCGAATACAATGGAGGCTGGTGGTTTAATGTCTGTAATGACTGCAATTTAAAGGTCTTATGAAATAGGTTTTTTTTTTCCATTGTATACAATAAAGTATGCCTACTGGAACATATATTTGCCATTTGTAATTTTTCCCCTCACGTTAAATACCATAAAAATATTAATTTTTAAATTTAAGGGGTGCTTTTCGACACCCCCATATCCCCTCATTAGCATAAAATTCGTGACGTACACTCAGGCAATTCCCAATCCGCGATCCACAGCACTTGCCCAAGTATGCGTCGTATACAGCGCACACTGCATGCAGAGTGTTGCTAGAGAAAAAGTTTCCTAAAGTTTTCTGTCAGGTTTAAAGCTTATTATTTTCGATAATGCCATCGAGGTGTGTCGCTGCAGGTTGCAGCAACACCACCAAAGACGGTGTTAGTCTACACCGATTTCCGTCTGATCCAAAATACAGACGTATTTGGACGGCTAAAGTGAAGCTGACCAGAGCGAATTATTAGATAAACCATTAATAATCCACTCGATTAAAAAAAAACATTTAAAATTGTTTTTAATTCATACCAATCAAGAAAACAGCACCAAAAAATAAAGTTTGGTAAATACACTCTTCATAGGACCTTTAAACGGAATTTACCTGGGAGGAGTCACAAATGCAAGCACAAGCGAGTCGTGTGGCAACACTGGAAGGGTGACTGTTACTCACTTAAAAGTTCTGAGATGAAAATAACGGTGGCATTGTAGGCTGATTGCTAATGATGCACCCATCAGTTGCACCCAAGCTTCCCCGCTAGCGGGAAACTTGGAGATGTACCTTTTTTGTTGCCCAAGGGTCGGGACTTGGGTCATCATGCTCACGCGCGGTGATACAACATCCCCGTGTTGGGGACGGTGTGAGGGTATTGCCACTTCCACTGTGCCCAATGCATATATGCGGGGGAATGAACATTTCCATGAGGGAGTGGCGGGGAAACAAAGGGACAGAGAGATTTATTGGACGTCTACAAAATATACACTCCTGGGTCAGAAATAATACCCGTATATGCAAACCATACATGGTTTGCATGTACCATCATCCTGACCCTGTGAGAGAGAATCTGACAGACCTAAAAACTTTAGATTGACGGATTTTAAATCAGTCTGACCCAGTTGGGTTTGTGAAAAGCTTATTTTTTTTCTCATTGATAATTTGTCACAGATACTTGCTAAGTGGATTTTTTAGTCGGCAAGAATTATTTTATGCATATTTCGTGTGTTTATCTTTTTCGCCGCCAAATTCGTTATTAAATGATGCACCTGTTTTGCTGACGGCTGAATTACAATAAGATTTGGCCTTCCCAGAAAAAATCGTTTACAGAAATTTGACCTGGAGATAATTTAAAGAAAGCAAGCTTATACTACATTATAAATAATATTTGGCATTAATTATAGCATAAACATTTGAAGGGGAACATTGTGATTGTTTGAATAAGACTTGAGTATAGTGCCTTACTATTTGTCATTGTTTGAATAAGACTTGAGTATAGTGTCTTACTATTTGTCATTGCTTGAATAAGACTTGAGTATAGTGCCTTACTATTTGTTATTGTTTGAATAAGACTTGTCTTGAGTATAGTGTCTTACTATTTGTTATTGTTTGAATAAGACTTGAGTATAGTGTCTTACTATTTGTTATTGTTTGAATAAGACTTGAGTATAGTGCCTTACTATTTGTCATTGTTTGAATAAGACTTGAGTATAGTGCCTTACTATTTGTTATTGTTTGAATAAGACTTGAGTATAGTGCCTTACTATTTGTCATTGTTTGAATAAGACTTGAGTATAGTGCCTTACTATTTGTTATTGTTTGAATAAGACTTGAGTATAGTGCCTTACTATTTGTTATTGTTTGAATAAGACTTGAGTATATTGCCTTATTATTTGTCATTGCTTGAATAAGACTTGAGTATAGTGCCTTACTATTTGTCATTGTTTGAATAAGACCGAGTATAGTGCCTTACTATTTGTTAACGTGAGACTAATTGCGGTGACACCATGTGAAATTCTCTATTGAGTAGTAATTAGTTCTGAAAAGAAGTTGAGGTTACAACTTCGATCGGTATGCCCTGATCGTCCATGTTCGGGCGATCTATCGAATGAGGACATGAAAACTTTCATAGATCACCGCTAGGGGGCGCTATACCCATTTTTGGGGCCATTTTTCCTCATTACACCCGTATAGTACACCAAATCGAGCGAGCCTCAGTCGGCAAATAAACCACCAAATCATAAAATCAAACAATTGAAACAGGACTGAATTTCTTGTGCCAGAGGTAATTTAACTGAGAGGGGGATTCTCACGCAGGCCAATTCCCTCGTCCAGCAATTTGAAGGATTTCCAGATAAGTTAGTGCTAAACCGAAAGTTTTAAAAACAAATACCACGCCACATGTACATTATAATTTTGCTTAATCGGAATTGTGATTTTGAAAACCTTTTCAAGTGCCACAACTGAAGGACGGACCGGTGCTCATCAGATTGAATTGCCAACAGCTTCTGGTACAGTGGTAGACCGTGAAACTTCAAGCTCCTATACTATAATAAATGGTTTACTCGAAAAACATAAAATTATCACAGATTTACATCATGGTACTTATTTTGGTGTGAAATTGATGATGGTATATAAAACATACCATCATCAAACATAATGATCAAATAATATTTACATGTAACTTACTTTAGTTGACGATGGTTTCAAACATCCCTTGAAATGTTTCTGACACGGAGGTGCTATCAATTTAGTACAATTAAGCATGCTAATCAAATTATTTCACAAGTGAATGTTCGTCTTCCGGGGACGAACATTCCACATAATGAATACGAATCTGAATGCCATTTTCAATAAGCTGAAACATTCACTGGTTGAGACGTAACTTGAGACTTGACCCAAGGGACTTGAGACTTACTTAAAAGTGGCAATTGCCTCTACAAGTAGGCCATCATATATTATCTTTAATCAAGATTAGGTCTTTAGGCCCATGGCTATATTAAGCGACCAACCTGTGAAAGTTTAGGCTATAATAATAATATTAAATCCATTCATGTACTCTTTCCTTAATTCAAACAGGAAATTACTTCACTTTTCTTTCAAATGAGAGCACCTTTTAAAATAAATTATAGGGAAGATGAATACCATCATCATCAGATTTACATTAAAGATATATCGCCGGTGTTGTGGCTAAAGAGACCCCCAAAAATAGAATTTAAAAAGCGAACGAATTATGAAAGATAATATCGTTATTAGACGAACAAAACAAAAATCTCGGATGTCGGAAACTGTATAAAAGCAATATTTAATTATGATGATGATTGACAGTCGCATTGGCCAATCGGAAGACTGCATACACCCTCGTACAAGCTGATGATTAAAACAGTGGGCCAGCATTTTATTAATTTGAGTTTTTATTTTACTGGCACTAATCCTAGACGGATTGTCTCGTTCAATGTCTCAAATGAAAGTTTATAACACCAGAAGAAAAAAAAAGCAATTCAACATTTAAATCTATTTTTACCGTCAAATCGGCCCAAACACGCACGGGCGATTATCTTTAAAATGTGTTTATTCTTTATGACCAATCCTATACATTTAATACCGATCAGAAGTAAATGAGAATAGCTAATTTCAGGTTCTGCAACAACCATCGCTTGACAATGGAATATCATACAGCCGTGACGTGCAACAAAAAGGAAATCAGCGCCCTATTAACAATGAAATCGGGGCAGCTCGGGGAGAATACCGGGTGAGCCAGCCGGAACGCCAGACCAGGATGGCCATGATATGGAAACCGATAAAGGGAACCTACCTACCGGTATGTCTTTAAAGCACCGGTATAGGGATTCATCCCGAAAAATCGCGGATCCTTAATCACTGATATTCGCCGAGTAACTCTTTTTGTTTAAATATAAGTATTATCTTATGATTGGGGGAAGGGAGGGGATGTTATTCTTTTTTTTGTTTCAATGTAAGTTTCGTGCTATACTGGGGTAGGCCTATTATGGGCACAAAGAAACATTTAGGCCTAACTGGAAATTATTTCACTTTTCTTGAAAAGGACAGCACCCAAGTAAAAATATTTATAGAGGAAGATTAATACCATTAATTTACACTAAGTAAGGTTTACATTTAAATTCGACTATTTTGTTATTTTTGAATTACCAATCGTATACCTTTAAATGAATGTGAAAAACCCCCAGCGAAAATAATAGAATACGGTGGTGGTATGCCTTGCGCAACATGAAATGCCAATGAGTGGTGTGCCTCACACACACTTTCATTATTAACCGTGACCGAGTATCAGGATAACGTTCATGCAGAACAGACGCTCAGATCTGGTCCTCTATAGTCAGCTCAGGTTGCCAACAACTTATAGATGACAGCTGAGTGAGATAGCAATCCAAGGTTAGTAATTTGTCAGAGAAAAATTATGATGGCTTCTATGAATTTACATTAAAATACTGAAGAAATACTGAAGTAATGCTGTGGTTGGTTTGTTATTATGTGTGTCTGCCTGCCTGTCTGTCTGTATTATACAGGCAGATCGACACACATAATATAAATATAAAAACAACCACAGCATTACTTCAGTATTGTATGTGAATCTTTCTTTTAAAAGCTTCTATACACTATTGGTGTTCTCAAAAATATGATCACAGATTTATATGAAATGTATTTAGTGTATTTGTAAAGTTTATGATGGTAATAATTACACATGGATCCCTTACAATATACATGTCTGAGGTGCTTGATTTTGGTACAATTAATCAAATTGTTTGTCTCTTCATGAGACGTACATTAATAGACATTTACTAAAAGAAGCTGTGCTGTGCATGTGGGCTCGCTAAGTAGTGTTTAAAACATCCTTAAGGCCTACAGACCTTTATCATGGGGTGGTCAAAACCATGGGACCAAAGCGAGACTGGAAGGGGAAATAGTCTGGCTCTTTTTATTTAATGAGAATCAGCACTGTAATCGTTTGCGTATGCAGGGAATCTGACAATGATGCAGTGTGATGAAGGTCTAAAGGCCCCATTATTTGACCAGTAATGAATTTATCATCCTGCCTCATAACTTCTTTATCTGTGCCATGGTCAATTATTTAATAAAATAATGATGAAATAAATTATTTGAAAGTAATGTACTTTCTCTCTACTAGGTACTAGGACACTAAAAGAACAAAATGTACGGATTCAAACTGAACATTTAAGAATACACAAGGAAGAAGGAAGTAAAATGAATTCAGTTTCACAACGGAACACAATATAATGCACAAACTACAAACAGCTTGAGTCATGGTCTAATGGGTTTTAAAAATATGACTTTCAATAGTACTGGTCATGCATACTTGCTATTGTCACATAGCACGAACGCAATCGAGCAAACCTTTTCACCGCATTCGGGAACGTGCAACAGTGTGTTTATGCATGGAGGTAAAACATTTTACCTCCATGGTTTATGTAAGTTACTATGCCCACCAATTGATGACGGGCTCCAGCAGGGGAATTCCCCTTAAAATTTGCTTTTGTTCAAGTCTGTTTGGCTCTGCTTACTTGAACTTTGTGAGGCCTCTCTTATGCCCCAGTCACATTTACGCCGATTGTAGGAAAGGCGCCCGCCCGGCGAGCTTTTTGCCTATAATCGCACGGGAATCGGGGAAATCTTACGGTCACCGGCGGATCAATCGGAGCTATCGGCCGATTAAAACACGCCGCACGGGCCGCCGCCAACTTTTAACGCGGAGTTATAATTTTCCGATGGCCGGCAGACTTTTTTTTCGACCTAACTCATCGCAAATGAACCGCAGGGGACCCGTAAGGGAGCCGTCCGATAGCCTAACGGCCACCCCACGACACCCGGCGGCATCGTACGGTCATCAAAGGATTAATTAAGAGATTAGGAAAGGCTCGGGGGCCACCTGGACCGTACGGTGTCCGGGGGGTCCTCCCGATGGCCTTATGGGCGCCGAAGGGTAATCGTACGGCGCCCGAGCGGTATCAAGAAACCGTGCGGGCGCCTACCGATTAGTCACCGGCGCCAGGCCGGCGCCCGAGCGGCCCCCCGGCTCTCAGGACGGCGCCCGTCCGGCGCCCGCGCGGGTATCGTGCGGGCGCCTGAAACCAGTTGAAACCGGCCACAGACGCCCGCCCAGGCATCGTGCGGGATACGTCCGGCCTCCCCCCGTTCACCTGGCGGGAAACATCAGCCGGGTGCCTCAAGGCCTCCGTACGGTGCCTGGACGATGTCCGTAGGGCCACCCTACGGTCCCCGTCCGTTGTCCGTTCGACTTACTCGGCGGAAATCTAATTTGTTGCCGTGCGGCGCCCGTATCTAATATGACCGTGACCAAGTGCAATTTGAGACATCCGGGATTTGTCTCCGATGGCTGGGACATCGGGTGACCGCCCGATACCCCCTCTCCGCCCGGCGCCCGGCGGAAATGTGACTGGGGCATAATCCACCATACTTTGTATCCTACGGGCACATTTGGTTGCCGTGTATACCTGTATCACGTATTTACGGAAGCGCTAAAGGGACATCGTAACAAAAAAATACTTGGCTTAAGTTATATTTTTGACTAAGCGTAAGCCATAATTATGACTTAAATTTTTTTACTCAGCTTAAGTCATAATTATGACTTAACATATTTAGGCCAAAAAAAGTCTCCGGTTTCTGGTCATCGGTTGGCTTCAAAATCGGTGCGGTGAAACGCTTTTTTTTTTCGACCATCCTTTTTTTTGCCAGCAGGGAAATACGTGATACATTGTATACACGGGGGCGCATATATTTATATACTGCGATATATTTTTTTATCGCGATTTGCCGATATCTCGATAACTTAAAAAGGTTCTAGATATCGTAATCGAATAAAAAAATATTCGATATTCGATATTATCGTGGTATCGCCCAAGCTTAGATATAAGTTATAATTATGATATATTAAGTAATAATTGTGACTTAAATAAATCATAATTATGACTTAGCTTAACTCATAACTATGACTTAACATATAAGTCATAATTCGTCCCTATAATTTGCCATAGTGACCAATCCCGAATTAAGTTGGCATAGTGACCAATGCGGTATTGGTCACTTTGCCAAATTACACAAATAGCCAGTTAGAGCATTCGTCATTTGAATGCATGCTCTATCTCCAAAACTATAAGGAATACATGGCATGCATGTGGATTAGATACAATGGTAGGTCTCTTCCTGAATGTACTAATGGGCGGGAAAACTTAAAATTGAAAAAAGTCGGATTGGTCACTATGGCAAATTATGACTTAAGCCGAGTAATTTTTACTATGTCCCTTTAACATCTGAAACCGACAGATGACCAAAAACCGGAGGCTTTTTTGGCCCTGGTAGCCTCATTGCCTTAATATCATCACGATCAACAGGGCATGGAATCAGAGTGCTAGTTTTAGATTAACTCAGTGAGAAAAAAATAATACCCTTAATAGATAAGGTCATATTACCGTTGCTGCTGCATAAATGAGCCAGTAAATTTCAGTCACTGTGTTCTTATACTAGGACACCGATTCCATGCCCTGTTAAAAAGCTATTCCGATTGTGACAATACTGCCTCTTTAATTCCAGTAATTTACTATGGCGAGCTGGAAAAAGTCACCAGCATCTAGACCCTTTCGTGTTTTACATACATTAATTGTTTCTATTTCCCATTGTATTGCATATGATTATAGTGGAGGCCCTCACTCCACAAGCTTGTTTTTGAGGGCTTACACCACTTTACTGCTCTTCAATCATGTTACCATTCAGTAATGTATAATGTTGTGTTTTTATAAGTGAAATAAAAAATTGGTTTGAATTGAATTAAACTGAAATAAATGCAAAAAGCCCTAAATGCATCCTGCATTCACTTTTATTTCATGAACAACACCAAGTAATAAGCTAAACCTTTCACAGGCTGGTTGTTTATTGTTTATTCTTGATTTCCTTTAATGACTAAAAGGAAATTTGCCAATATTTCCAATACTGTACCTTCCCTTTGAACTGTTCTTCGCATATTTATAAAATATTTTCTTTTTTAATTTGATTTAGATATTATGACAATAGCCTCCTTGACATAAGATGGCATCAATCATCTTAGTCATCCTTGCAGCTACCACTGTGATGACATCATCGGTTTTATCTGACTGTCCAACCATTGCAGCTGACCAGCCCAATATTTACGACAGGGCGTGTTTTGTCCCTCCATCCGAACGACCAAGTGATAAAAATCAGGTTTATGTACCGGTATTCATTTTTGTCGTGTGCCCTAAAGAGCACTGGAAAATGGAAATCCCTCATATTCCAGCATTGGGTCCCAATTACTTGTGTAAATTCCTAGCAGGTTTCCAATTAACGCTACCCAGTTTGTTTCAAGGGAAGTTACAATTGGTATAATTACCAGATTAGTAAATTAACAAATTCTTATTTGAAAACAAATTTGGTGAAAGGTTGGTACACATCACAATCGTCTTGAGAAATTATTCCATCTGAAGTGCTAAACAAGAATTGTTATGTCAAATTTACAAACAAAATTGCTGTCCAGCAACTTTTTGTATAACAGAACAACATCAAAAACATGTCATTTTTTTCGGGCAGTTTTCTACAAAATGTGAGCACCTTTTAATTGTTGTGTGATGAAACTTTCACAGGTTAGTTGTTTGATATATTCCCTGATAATTAGAGGCTCGCATGAAATGAACATATTACCTAAGCTCCTCAACTAAGGCTGTGAGTTTTTGGTTATTTCTGGAACCGGATACCCGAAATTGGAAATATTTGGATACCCTGTTATAAACAATTTGGTAAAAATACATAAATACTCTCGAATGTATAAATTAACCAATATTAACACAAGTTTGTCTTGTTTTATTACAGTCATAAAATATGTGGACTTACTGCAATAATTTCCCACATTTTGTTAACAACAAATCTGAGACTTCCATTTGTGTGGCTTAAATATTCAGTCAAAATGTTGAAATGTTTTTTACGGGTTATTGGAACCGAATAATGAACCGGGTAATGACAGTTTCGGTCAGGTATCCGGGTACCCGGATACCCAGCACAGCCTTATATCCTCTACTTTTCAAATCTTAAATTAAACGTACTCGGAATGCTGGTCATTCATTTTAATGTGTTTAGATTTTAATTCCAATTTCTATATTTATATAGGCCTAGAACCTTTTGGTTGTAGAAATTGAAAAATTCCTCCTCAGTCTTGCCATCTCCACATTTATTAATTTTTATGAGTTTTAGTTTTTGATGTATTTTCTGTATGCTTTTAGAATTGTTGTGGAGAGAAATAATAATAAGAAGAAGAATGGCAAATTTAATGAGTTTGAAATCATTTTGTTTTTCTGTCTCTTAAAGATACATCCATCCTCTAGCATATTTTAAAATTAAATTGAATTAAATTTTGATGTACCATCTATGATGGGTCACCATATATTTGAGATTCTAAATGAGACATAAAATAAATAGAGAATTAGGTTTCTGGTCATCGGTCGACCAAATTTCCCATAATATACAAAGTATGGTGGCTAAGAGAGGCCTCACAAATCGAGCAAACGTTCATACCCCTATGTGAAAAAGTACGGCAGAATTCAAATCGATCCAGAAATTGTGGCTGCAATTGGACATCGTTTCATAGCAAATAAAAGAAAGAAAATTAAAAATGCCAACGCGCAGGTCTGAGGCGGCGCACGCAGACCAGAAACCGGAAACTTTTTTGGCCTAAAGAGTGACATTGGCAGATCCAGGGGAGCAAAGTCAGTGGGGCAAATGTGCCGCCCCTTTTTTTGTTCACTGTGCATGTAAATTTACCATACACTTTTGAGTGTTCCCTTTTTTGGCAGTGTGATCCGCCCTTTGTGCTAAATGGACACCCTATTTTAGTTGCAATACACATACACCCTGTTTTTCAAAGAATAACACATTTGGACACCAAATTTCCAAATCCTGGCTTATACTCTGCTTGTGCCCCCCTTTTTCGAGAACCTGGATGCCCTCCCTGATGAAAAACACAACATTTTGAAACAGACATCAGTCAAATGTCAGATACCCTTATGCTATCAAATAACTGACAAATAATATTCCACGTAGTATTCTAGAAAATGTATTTTGATTTGCTGTTAAAAATTCAAAATTCATAAGAACGGCTCTCTGCATGTCTACTATTGGAAAAAGGCTACATTAATTTCATTTTAAATTGGATTTTCAAAGTTTGCAAACTGAGTTAGCTGAGCTTTCTTCAGATAAGCTTCCTTGCATATAGTGTCAAACAATAAGAGGATCACACCCTGTTTTGACCACCCCCTCCCCTCTCGATCCACCATTAGATCATGCATTTGTCAGAACCAGTATGCCTATAAGTGAAAAGCTGGAAAAAAGTGAAAGACTTATACATGTTCTTTAACCAATTTTTCCCAACAGATTTTGTCCGTCAACTTTTCTCTTCCAGTTGGAAATGCAGGTCTCCTTCATAATGTTAATACATTTTCAATGCGAACATTTCCCAATGGGACATGTAAGTTTATCATGGAACCTTTTTTTTGTTGTAGATTATAATTTTTGAATTATTGTTTAGCCTATTATTATGATTTTATAAGGCTCTAGTTTCATCAAATCTGCTACATGAGGCAGACCTAAAAAACAACAATACAGATAATAAGAAGTTATTAATTGAATGAAAAATAGCATTAGGATTTTAAAGTGTGGCTCTTGAAGCAATTATCAATAGTTGACCTTCCCCATGCAGTCATAAATATGACTGAGTCATAGTTATGACTTAAGCCGAGAAAACTTTTGTCTACGCTTCCATATAATCTTCACTTTATTTCAAAAGTGGATTTCCCATTTTGTTTAAACTGTCCAGAAGCATGGATATTTACTAAAATACAATGTATGTATCTGCATATATAGGGCTATAACAATTAGTGCTTTAACCATTATTTGCTTTAGTTGTGAATTGCTGTAGGATTTGAGGCTTTGCATGGTGGAAATAGATGTTCTTGAGTTCTTTCGGGTACACCATGTAATGATCTCTTTTAGTGGAAAAGTGATGGCTCTGAGAAGAGCCAATTGATTTGTTCTGAACGTTTCGACTAGTCTGCTCTAGTCACTGTCAGAAGACTGAAGAGGTGTGGAGAGTGCAGTAGCTTGTGAATTGTTGTTTTGAAAATAATTTAACTAAAGTTCTCCTCTTCAACGAAATATTGTAACTCACAGGTGGATTTGACGTCTACTTCTACTACCCAAATTTATGGTTACATCCTCTACTCAAATCCATAATTGAGAAAACGGAAAAAGAGCAAAACGAACATTTATACGAGCACTGTTCATTCGGTGATGAAATCATGAGATCACACCCACAGCACATCTATTTCAAGATTCTCACAACAGGTACTTTTTTTCAGTTTTCTTGTGTCATTTTAATACGCGTATACCAGAAATTGTATTCAAAAATGCCCAGGACAGTTTATACAATCTGATTGGATTAAACATAATCATGTGGGGTGTATTAAGGTATGGTAAAGACATGGCTTATCAAAATTAGAGCAGTGCGTATATGTGCCAGCTGTTCTATGTAGTACAAGTTCAATACAATAATCCACCATGGTCGACTCTGAGTCCAAAACTGATTCTGAGTCACAAGTCCTTTAAAAATTAAACTTAAGCAAGAATACCAAATATTGAATTCAGATGACCTGCATTTAATTTTTCTATTACCATGGCGATTCTGAACCCATTATGAATGTACGATGTGTATGGTTCTGGTAACTATTTTATTATTATGAAATATTAAAGCATTTTTCAAATTTTAACATATGGGAATTTCTTCACATTTAGTTACTTTCTGTGGATTTAAAATATTGAACAAGCCATTTTGCCTCAAGTCCCAAGCATCGAGTCCGAGTTTTTATTCCAAGTGAGATAAAAGTTAGGATTTCATGCAAAATGTTTGATGCACATTGTTTTCCCCTCCCCAGCTCTCGCCCATATTCCACATCTACATTTTTTGTACCCTGAGGATTAAATTGCAGCATGTGCAGTAGTCGGAATCTTCATAGGCATTCAAAAGTTCACAATTCCCAGGGTATGGGGATAAAATATTTACAAATTTTCTGCACAAAATTTAATTCCTACCTTACATTTTATAACTCATTATAATGACATGATAACTCTTTACAATGGCTTTTTCAAAGACAAGAGGAGTATAATTTATTTTTATTTTTCTTACATAGGAAATTCTGGCTATTATCCGAGTGTAAAACTGGTACCAGATGCGGAGTTGAGTCGGCTACCACCATTGTGGCTAAATGGCCTCACCTGCCTAGTGCACTTTGACTACATTGTTGTTGGACAACACACACTACGCTGCAACACACCACTATTATACAATCCAAACCCTAACACGAAGTACAATGCTAATGTGACGGTCCAACTTTATGGTAATTATATTCTATGAAACATTTGGGCTGAGGATGAGGAAGTTGTTTGCAAAACATTTTGGTCAGAATGTGAATTTACTTACATATGTGCGGCAATATTTTGGGTGGGTGGAGGTCAGGGGAACATGTCTTCCCCCAAAATGGTGGGATGGTAATGGCAATGTACCCCCCCCCCCCCAATAATTAGCAAAACACACAAATCATTGCAGTATTATTTAGAATTAGTGCCTTTTCTAATAAACTGGCACAGGCCTGTATAATGCCCTGTACAGGGGCAGATCCACAAGTGAAATGAGTGGGGTTGAATTTTGAAAAAATTGTACATTTCAAACAACCGCTCATATCAACAGGTTTTTTAACCTCTCTGGAACTGCCTCTATTGTGTAGCTACATAGGTTTTCTACTGATATAGATCTTAAATGTGTCTTTTCCATACTACCACAGGTTGTCCATCGGGAACATATGGAGGTCTCTGTGAGTGTAATTGCTCTTGCGTTGAGGGTGTGGAGTGCCATAGCTTCAACGGTGCCTGCATGTGTCCCCCAGGACTTCAAGGGACTCATTGTGAACAATGTAAGTTTTGGGTCACAATTACAAATAAACTTTGCATGAGTTGCGATAAAACTAGCATCATAGGGTTATGTAAGAGAACAAAGTATAGGTTAAACCTAAATTCTAAAGCTCTGATATACTGAATGTATTTATTCCAATAAACTGTGCACAAGTAGTATTGTTAAAATTATCATGGAATCATATGAGAGAAAAATTAAGGTAAAAACAAAATTCATAAGGTCTGATATATTTTGTTCAATAAACGGGGCGTGATCATTCAAACTATTGTCATCAGTTGATGTAAGCAGGTTAACGCAAAATAAAAACCCAACAACATTGTATTTCAAAATCCAGCTACTTCTGTAAATTTGTTACAGGCTAGTCTACTAGTATACTACTATTCTATATTTTATAATCAAGTGCTTCTATAAGGCTTTCATCAGGTATTTTTTTATTAATTCAATTTAATTATAAATGAAAAATTGCACCGGTCCAACGAAGCTTACTATCAATGGAAAAAAATATTTCAGTTGGGTTTGGAATTGACTTGTAATTTTACTTCCTTGTTCCATATTGTGTTAATAAGAAAGCCAATATCTCAAAACAGCAACGACAACAAACCTGAGATTGGAAAGTGTATTTTACAGGAATGTTTTTATAGCCATACTCATTCAGTTGGATTTAAACAAACAGGAATTTTTCAAAAGTAACTTCCTTGTGGGAAAAACTTAAAAACCATGCACAACTACATGTTGTATTTACGCGTTTCCTGAAAGGAATGTGGTGTCTGTCTACTCTGTCTGGTATTTTTCTTATTTGGACAGCTGAGCTGTGTCATTCAGCGTTTGGTTTTTTTTCATGGGCATCAGGTGGACTGTTTATAGATGAATTAAAATTCATTTAGTTTAGCTGTACTGCTCTATACTTCACGAAACCAAACATTTTCATTGGATTAAAATCATTTCAGTCTGAGATACTATCAATACAAAACAATGCAAATTAAATTCTACATTTTTACGAAGTTTGTGTTTATCGATCATAAAATCTGATTGAATTTTAACTATTTTTGACACAGTGTAATAAGCCGAAAATGTCGCAGGTCAGATACTTTATTCTCACATAATCAAGAACAGAATACCACGATACATTCCCTGCAAAATGCATTTTTTAAGAGAAACATCTGCTATTTTATCCACGCACTCACTATAGCGGACCCAAGACTCACCACAGAGCAGCAACAGGTTTATATACCCTACGGAATGACACACAACCTGACATGCCTTGCAGAAGGAATGATACCCAATGCATATTATTGGATTAAAGACAATTCATCAACACCCCTGAAGACTATTTCCCAGCAGAAAATGGTCACATATAGACCAAGGTAAGTGATATGTTTCTCATTCTTAATTCTAGATGTTGTGTGCCCCACAGAAGAATCGAAATAAGTGAATTAAGTTTGTCAAATAGTTAATAATAAACCTACAATAATTTGCATCAATTGACACCAAATTTTAAATGCTGTGCATAAATATTTTAATATTTGCAATTCTTCAAATCTGTTAACTGTATTATCACTGATCAGCTCATTCAGCTTGTTTAAGTGATCTTCTAGTAATGGGAAGAAATCATAAAACACTTTTTGATGTTTGCAAAGCCTTATTTTTAACACGAACTCATTGGCTACACTACTTTTGTCAAAGTTAAATCTTATAAGTAAGTATAAACCTGTGTTCTCTCCCCCCCCCCCCTCTGTAAAAAAATGGCATGTAAAAAAGCCTAAAAAATGCCCCTGAAAATGTTGGTGCACCCCCAAGTGCCCCACCCCCTCCTTCTGAACCAAACCTAGTTATATGTGACTGGTCTTAACCTTTACAAAAATTAATCTATCCAATGAGTTTCTGTTTTCCAAGAGTCTAAAAACAATTCCTGATGAAAAGAAACATTGAATACATTTTAATTAAAATGACAGGAGATAGTACTATTTTTTCTTGACTTACTTTCAACATATCTTCTGAATTTTTTGTTTACCCACTTTATTATGACTTTATTTTTGTCCACAGGCCTGTTGTTATAACTACCACAGTGGAAGCAAACGATACATCGGTCAATGGTGGCTATATCTGTGTGGTTCATGATGAAAATGGTGTTATGTATAGACGATACGTCAACATCAGTGTTATAGGTATGTCTGCTTGAGTATTTATAAATAATGATACAAATGAGTCTTTATGTTGCTCAAGGAAACAGCTACACTGTTATTTTTCTTGGTAAATTGAAAATGACTGCTAATTTATCAAATTTTGTTGCATAAATGGAGTGCCATGGTCGAGCGGTTTAGTGCATCGGATTTGTGTTCTGATGGCCGAGTCGTCAGAATGTGGGTTCTAATCCCAGCCGCGACCGGGTTGCTTGTGTCCTTGAGCAATACACTTTACCATAATTGCTTCCCTCCACCCAGGGGTAAATGGGTACCTGTGAGGGCAGAGTTGGTTGTTGTGTTTGATTAGCCCATATACGCTGAAATGGCAGCAATTGAGCTGAGATGGGAGCTGAGATGGTTTCAGGAATGATGAGCAGGGGTAATAATATAATGCGCCTTGAGCACCAGTTTGGTGGATATGTGCGCCATATAAGTCCACATTATTATTATTATTATTATTATATGATAGCTGTTCCCGATCCATTCATCCAAGCTCCTCTGAACCACACCTCCCTCACTGACAGAAATGTGGTTTTCACCTGCAAGACCAAGGAGGATGCTGGGAGAATCAAATGGGTGAGAGGTCGTAACTCGTCATCCATAGAGATGGCAGAGATCAAGGATATGGTCGGACGTTATGGGATACACTACCCCTCCAAGGGTGTCTCTGAACTCCACATTTATGGTGTGGAGTTTGCAGATGAGGATGTCTACAGATGCTACGTGGGGTACACTTTCGAGACACCAGATTTGAATTATGCAGAGGCAATGCTTGTAGTTCAATGTAAGCACTTTTTATGCAGTTTGGATGTAGCTATTATTATTTATTTCTTATACCTGGGAAGACATTTTAGGTGACCATGCTTAAATGACACAAACACATGATGTAAACACATGTCAACGACCCTCCCCATATATCCCATAAGCTGTCCAGAACAACCACAAAAACCTATTACCAAAAAAATAATTAATTCAACTAAGGGTGACCCACCCAAATATATTCTGTAGCAATTATACCTTTCTTTTAGTCATATATACAGAACATTTCCAAACTCAGAGGAATACAACCACTCAGACTACAACTCATTCCACCACTTATAAGAACTTGTACGTGCATTAACTGAGGATCGCCAAATTCCTGTTTAATTTTTCTTTCAGCTGATCCAAGACCCACGTGCTCCTTCCAAGATGTTGTCAATGCTCAGTCGGGTAATGCTGTGACCCTTCGCTGCCTGGTAAGGCGAGTCAAACCTGCGCCGACACTGATGTGGGACATAGAAGGCAGAGAAATAACACCACAGCCGACGACAATAAACACTCTATCGGATGATCAGTACTCATATATTGTCACCACATCCATAACCTTTGTTCCCGTCCCTGAGGACGACGGAAAGAGAGTCTCCATTGCCATGGAGAGCCCTGCTTGGATGGGAATCAGAGAAACATCCACCTCGTTAAATGTAACATGTGAGCAGAAACCATTGTTTGTTTCAAACCGATGGTACAAAACTGTTGGACCCGCTTTGTGCACATCATAGCCCTCTACCGGTGAAATGCACTTCAGCTCCAAGTTTAGGGCATTTGAGGAGCCATTTTACGGTCCATTTACAATTACAAACAAACAGTACCTGGTCATGACGCAGGAGTTTTGTCACTTGAATGATTAAATTAAGTAATTGAAAAACCAAAAATGCTCACTGCTGCGCATTCCATACTATAGGCCAATCATACCTTTTCCTATGTTTTTGAACACCTTGCTACATGGACTTATCATTGAGTAAGATGAGGTTTTCTACCTTAAAACTTTATTATTCTGTAAATGAAGTAAATAGTGCACACCTAGGTACCTGTGTTCCGACTACAATTGTGCTTATGTAAATTGGGCCCTCTTTAGGCCATGGCCAGAGCCATATAGTCAAGAATACCAAATAACTAAGACTAAAACTATTAACATGCCAGAGACTGAGACTAAACCTAAGACTTAAAATATAACTCATTCACTTTCAAGAGTCATTTCATATAATTAATTCACTACCACCCCTAGCTGGTGTAATTGCAAATACCGTGATCCCTGGACTATAAAGTCATTTTATGAACTATAAATATCTGTTTAAAATTTTCTTAAATTTGGCTTTAGATAAGCCCATCATCGCCATCAGCCCAGATCCCATCTCCCTTGCTTCAGGACAGGATGCAAGAATCTCCTGTAGGTCCCAAGCTAACCCAGATCTCACCACTTACACATGGATCCTTAGACAGCCCAACAAACCGCCAAAGACAGATTCATCCACCGGTGATACCTACCATTTCAAGAGCATTGATATGACGTATGACAAGGCCAACTTAACGTGTAAGGCTGGGAATCAGGTCGGTGATACAGACATGACAGTGCAGATACAAGTGACAGGTAAGGTGACAATATGGGGAAGGGGCTCTAAGCAATTAATATTTTACCTTTTCCCCATATTTTAAGATGGAGAATGTCTTAAGGAAATTTTGTAAAGAATTTTTATTACCTAACCCACCATAAAATATTGAAAAAAGGTAATTTTCTAAACCCCTTCTGTCTCAAAATTGAAAAAGCAAGAGGTTCGGTGCACACAAGTGGGGTAAAACATATTGGTCCTCTTTGCCTTCCTGACCCCCCCCCCCCCCGACAAAATTCCTGTAAATACTGGCAAAAAATCCTGTAAATAACTCTGAGAATATCGGTGCTGTTCTATACGTAATGTAGAAGAGGAAATTCATTTTCTGAATTTGAGTCAAAAGGGTTCGAGCAAAATTATTTGTAACAATATTATACCATGGGTTTTCATAATAAAACTTAATGGGGAAGGTCCATTATTGATACTTAATTAGTGCTCTTTTAAACCCTCTTTTAAGGGGTATACTGGAATATGCTACATTATGCACAACCCCATAATTTTTTTTAAACCAAAACTTGGCCTTCCCCTTTCTGATTCCTGGATCTGCCCCTTTGAGATAAATGAATACTCCTCCCTCAAACAAAAATAAAATATCTTTGAATTTGTATGCACAGAAAATGGTTTTACACCAAGAACAACTGTAGCTTTCTCAGTGGCTGGAGGTCTGGGTCTTTTGGTGCTTGTGCTTTCAAGCGTTCTTGCTTGTCGCTTCCGTAAGTCAATCATCATCTGGTGGTCTTCAAAGACTGGCAAGAACAAAGGTAAGAAGAGGATACTTTCTGACCATTTCACAAAGAGGGAGATATTGTTATATATGTTGCTATTATATGAGAAGTAGCATGACATGATTTTTACAAATTTATCAATACAATATGGGAGACCGCAAACAATAGCATTGTGGATAGTTTTGCAATGATAGAGCACTGATACGGTAGTGTGGAGGTCATAGGTTCTGGTCTTTGTTCACTCCAATAATGTATCTGAATTCAGATGACAAGGAATTTGACGTATTCATCTCCTACAAGAGTGGAACTAGAGATGAGGAATTTGTTGTGCAGGAAGTCATACCGAGATTGGAGCAGGACGGCTATCGTGTTTGTGTCCATTACAGATTCTTCTTGCCAGGAAAGAGTGAGTAAAAAGCACAGTTTTTGTAAAACCATGATTTGGTATCAGATTAGGAATACCGCCCCAGATGCTGATCGATGGTTTGGAAAAAAGAGGCACACTGCAAAAAAAGAGGGCACACAAAAAGATGGTAACTTTACAACACAAGGGTGGCTTTCTAAGGGAATCTCGTCTAGGCATTGGGGATGGGGGAAGAGGTTTGTTTATTCTCAAAACCATAAATAAATCTCTTCTTTATTAAGAACATTTTGAGTTTAAAGATTTATATTAATTCTGTGGATATTCTTCTTTCATTCACTTAAAACAAAAATGTCAATGGTCAATGTCAAAGATAATGCGCCTTGAGCACCAGTTTGGTGGATACGTGCGCTATATAAGTCGTCGTCGTCGTCGTCGTCGTCGTCGTCGTCGTCGTCGTCGTCGCCGTCGTCGTCGTCGTCGTCGTCGTCGTCGTCATCGTCATCATCATCATCATCATTATTATTATTATTATTATTAAAGATACAAGTTCTGGAAAAAATAACCCAGCCTGATAGGTTTGTTATAAAGGAGATCTGTCCTTTTAGAATAATAATTTGTTTAATTCTGTGGATAGTTCTTTCTTCAGTTGCAATTCCTGTGAATATAACCTGAAAAGTTTGGAAAATGAGAATGAATCTTGTCTACTGCCTGATGCATCAGTAACTATCTTAACCGGTGTGACAACAGAACTTGTCGCGTATAATGTTGACAAGAACAAAAAATGTGCCGAAAACAGTCAGTATTGGTGCCACACTGCACATGGTAGGATTTACAATAGAGGGCAACCAAATTCCTTAAGTGTCTTGACCCAGGCCCAATAACATCATGCTGTACTCTTCTGCTCAAATTATTAAAAGTTAAAACAGAGAATTAACCAATTACTTTGTGTAAATTTAACTAGGTATTATTGACAACATCTCCGATGCAGTCCGCCGCAGCCGCAAGACACTTCTCCTCTTGTCCCCAGGCTTCGTCGAGAGTGAGTGGTGCCGTTATGAATTCCAGGCAGCACTCTTGCAGATGCTCCTCCGTCAGATGGACATCATCCCAGTCATCTTTGAAGACCTCGGACCCCTGGAAAACCTCTCGGAGGACTTGCAGACAGTGCTTCGGACACTGTCCTACATTACATGGCCAGACGCCGTCTTAAATGGCCACTACCCGCAGAGGGAGGGTGACCAGGAGCAGTTTTGGAAGTTGTTGTGGAAATCATTGCCTGAAACTCCCCTGGGTCTAGAACAGCAGGTTCCTAGCATTTTCCAGGGAGGGGATGAGGATGATGTTGAACAGGATGTGGAGGAGACTGGAGACAGGGTGTTAATGGTGACTGTTTAATTTAAGATCAAATTGGCTCAGTGCACGATTGCACCCACTGGTTAAATGAAAACCCCAGGTTTGGGAACAATTTCATTGTGAGGCAGGGGGTTGATAACGATCGAATGGTATATATTCATTATTCATTTAGCTAAAAAGCAAATTAAATGGTTTATAAATGGTTTATTGCACCAAGGGGGATTAAAAACTTTGATTGTTTGACAATTCTGCAAGGCTTACAGTGAAACTATATTAGACATTTTAGTCAGGGGGTATGATTCTACCCTGTAGGGAAATGTTTGCACATAAACTTAATTTGCCTTTATGAGAAAGATGTAAATAACAATGCCCCAAATCAGTTTTTATATGTATATAATTTCAAGAAATAGTTCTCATGGGTGTTGTTAATGATTCTGATCTGTTTTATATCTTTTGAATTGTTGGCATTTTTAATTTTAGCTTAATCAATCATTGTTAAATATTCTTTAATGAATTTGGGTGGATTTATACCGGAGTGTGTTTCTTTGACATGAATTTTTAAATTACATAGAAAATATAAATGTTCACATAAGCAGGAATTGTATGAAGTAGTGGGTAATAGCTAAAATTCAGGCAATGTGTATATCTTTGGAATGAGTACAGGTTCCATGATGGGTGCCTATATAGAAAAATGGAAACGGAAGTGTCTCTGTGTTTTTGAATTTTATTGCAGTTTTAAGAGATTTAATCTTGAGGTAAAGTAATTTATTTGCTTTAATACTTTGGGGCCAGCACAGTTGTAGTATTGTATTTGCACTTTACACCTTTAGAGTTGAAGTATTCGTAAACGATTACCGGTACATTTTTCGGTACTTGTATATAAGACTCGCCAGTGCCACTTTTATAATAATACTATTTTTTCTTAGATAAAAAAGTCATAACTTTTACTTGGGATCTTCACTAAAAGATATCTTAAGGTTTTTATACTCTCTACTATATAGTGTTCTCCAGCATGTCCTTTTGTTATATAGCCCTATCGTTTGCATTGCATTATTTTTGTTTAATAAAGTGTCTCTGTTCAATTATTCATTGTAGCACTTTGAGAGATGTAATCTAAGTAAAAGTACTCAACTTTTTGAAACACTTGCATGAAGATGATGTTAAAGCCAATTTATACATTATTAATGATGTAAACAAATTTATTTTTATATATATTTTTGAAACTTACAAAGTAAGTAAGTTTCAGCGCTATGTATTTTGCTTATTTTGTAAATTCAACACAACATAAAAGCACTTCAGACAGAATCATTTCTCAGAATGATTGATGTGTGTACCAACTTAACACCAAGTTAGGCCCCGTGCTTCTTTATATAGATATATATTTTTTCTGACTTAGATACAATAAATGCCATAATTATATTTATGCACTTGTTTTGAGTTTGATTCAAAGTATAAATAAAGAATAAAAAACAAAATTTAAAATAGCAACAACAATAAGTTGCTATTAATAATTGTTTATGCAATTTATTTGTCAGGCTGCCTTATAATTTATCTAAAAATGTAGGCCCCTTTTATTACAGTTTTACTTTGCTCTATGTTGTTATTTTTCTTTAAATGACTTTAAATAAATTTAAAAAGCTGACATAGTCCCAAATGTCACAGTTTCTCACTGTGTTACAACTTACTGGAATGTCTTTACAATAGTCAACAAGTTCATGAACTTTCAGCCTTTGTATCATTAAGCCTTTAGTGAGCCACAGGTGCATTTACAAAAAAAACTAAAGATTTCATGAGTTCAGATGCATGCACATTTCTGTAGACTTTACCAGGTGTTTTAAACTTAAAGCATTATATGATGAGTACGATTTGATAATTTTAACTAGGGCTCTATATATGTTTCATGTAAATTTCGAAAACATTATATAGACATTGATGTACGTATAGGGCCTACATATAAGCCTACATAAAATAATACAGAGAATAAAAATGGTCGAACAATGTAGACCACAACACTGTCACAACTGAAGAAAAATATTTATGGATTATACTTGCAATTTTGTAGTTATCGACAACTAGAATATAATTTTACTATTTGAACACATTCTTCAATTTAAAGTATCCATAATCAATAATAATTGAAGGGGAAATCCCCCCCCCCCATATTCCAACTTGTTTTTAAATATTCTACATTTTCGCATCCATTCTCTGTAATCATTAAAATTAAAACCGACTCTTTATAATTTCTCATGACATTATGTTAAAATGTATTCTCCAGATTGCATTACAATTTACAGAGTACACAGAATTCTAAAGCTTTGGGGGTCCTTCCGGTAGACCCCAGACCCCTTTGCGGTACAGTGATGACTTTGTGCTGCTCGCTCGCCTGATTTCATCCCCCAATATCCACAATCAAATTGCAATATTCAATTATTCAAACTGAACCACAGTTAATCACTAAATTCCTTACTTTTTCCAACTTACTTCCCCAACATTATGACTTAATATGTTTGACTTACCTTTAACGAACTTGACTTTCTGAATTCATCACACATCATTGGACATACAACCAGCACAATATAAATCCAGGCCTGCGTGGCTTCTCCTTGAAATATTCCAGGACAGATATCTTGTGAACATTCAGCTGGCTGGCCTAACGTACAAAATTGTGTCATGTCCGGAGCCGTGAGTGGTATAGCCTAAGATTTTCAACAATTCATCCAGTGAATAAAAGCAAGTTGAAGATTGTTCAATTCATTTCTTTTTTCAAGTCAAGTACAACACGTGTAGGCCTATATCCTTCCTTTCGCAACCAGTTCATTCCCCGTCTATCCAGCCTCAATTGTCGGCCTCGCGACGCAGTGCGCGACTGACGCGGGCTTCGCTTCACAGAACGACTGCCATGAAAATCATACACCACCGACCATAAAAAGGACAGATTCCGTGTGCTTTCTCTTTGCACTGAGCTAGCCATGTTCCTTCAACAAAAGTGTTCATATCCGGTCGTCCATAAGTTGTTAGAAAAAACGTTTGAAAAATGTTTAAATGGTTGCCTAAAAGGCCGGCAAAGCATCCATCCAACGCGTGCAAACTATTTTCACCAACACAGATATCGATAAAAGGCGCAAATGTAACACACACTTTGATCTTGGGTTCTTCGTGTGCCAATTCACTAGTGAATGTATTTCTACGCAAAATGTATTTTATACCGAAATTCATAAACCTTTCACATTGGAGCAGGAATTAACAGATTTTCTTCAACAAAGTATTTAAGTAAACACCTGACCTAAAAATAAAAGACCACGGTTTCCCGTCGTTTTTCGATTTATGCACAACAATTGCGAACTTTTTTCTATACTGGGCGTGACCATTGGTCAAGTGTATGTGTGTGTGTGTGTGTGTGATGCGACATTTGGGATAGAGTAATGTGATTGGCAGACAAAAACACACCAAACATTACACTGTGCATTGCTGGCTAATAATTGCTAACACTGCTAATAATTACCACTGCAAATTTATTCTGGACCAACCCTTATTCTAGTACTTTTGATGCTTCATTTGAAGCTCTGAATGCCGACTGAGAACAATTATTGGGAGTGTCACACCCCACCCTACCCGCTCGCTATGGCCCTGTCTAACTTGGTGTGAAGTTGATACAAGTATCAGTCATCCCGAGAAATTATTCCGTCTGAAGTAGGGCTCTGTGCGTTTTTGTATATTTTTGGAACCGGATATCCGAAATCAGGAAACTTCGGATACCCGATTACCCGTTTTCATTTTTGTTGAAAACATGCCTCCGGTGGTATACAAATACATGTACCTGTACTGTAAATGGTAACAAGTTGACTTTTATAATGCAGAGGATACCATCCTATATATCGATCTTTTCTTTATTGGAGTGTAATCTCTTGAATTTAAAGATAATTGTCTGTAAAAGTGTAAACATTACATTGTTCAAGAGTCACAGATTTCTGTTCGCACCGCTCAAATGTTAAGTCTGAATTTTAAAAAGTCGTTTACAGATACCCGGATACCCGGCACAGCCCTAGTCTGAATGTGCTTCTATCTTAGAGAAAAGGAAATACATTATGTAGAATTATTGGTTAGCGACTTTTTGTACGACGTTAAAACATAAAACACTTTACATTTTCCGTTGTTTTCTCAAAAACACAATAAAGAAGTTATTTTGATAAAATTTTCACAGGTTTGTTACGGCCTATATGATATATTTCCTGAAAATGAGACTGTTGAAATTAATACCTTTCTAAATGACAATTTTTGTACGTTCCTTTAATTTTAATACATAATTACCAACATACAGTAGAAGGCCCTCCTTTCACAGCCTTTCACAATTAATATATCTATTTAAATAATTCAATTCAGTGCAATTAAATTAATAACTTTTAATGTCAAAACAAATTTCCTAAAAGATCTTTAATAAAATAATAATTATGACCCTGGAAAAAACTGACCAATGGGAGCGCTCGTTTCAGCGTGGCGTCACGCTTTCCTTTGTAAACAACAACAAACGCAAATTGTCCTCCGCTTCAGATTTTTCAGCTGTGGAGAAGTCTTCATAAATGGTTCGTTACTTATTTTCTAGTGCCTGTCATTAATAAGTCACATCCCTGATATATTATGCACATTGAATTGATTTGCAGTTCGCAAAATATTGTTGGTGTATGGTTTTTAAATTTAACGTTTTGTCGTTTAAATCTTGTCGTCTGCCACACTGCCCAACCCATTTTATGTAGCATCCGATACTCACGTTAAACCGTGTATTTCCGACACAGACACTCGATTTTAAACACGTCAGATTTTTACACATGTGGTGTGATTTTTCCCCTTTGTTTATTTGTGTTATCTTTCACTATGAATTTTCCATATTACTAGTGTACCGTTGATTGTTAGTCGCGCTCCGGCCATTTCCTTGGCCTTGCCATTAAAATTAAATTAACTTTTGTGTGAGGCAAAATTGTTTACTTTTGTTCCTAACCGTCACCGTCAGGCACCATGTCTGATTTCAATGACATTGACAGTGTCTGTGCACTCTTTTAAATACCTTGGGGTCCTTGTAAGGTGTGTACCTATGTCTGTATAATTATCAAAATGATACAATAGCAAATTATAATAATAAAAAACATGGTGGGGCTTATTCGCAGGGCTGCCCTGCGAATTGTGTTACACGTACGGCTAATTCGCAGGGCTGCCCTGCGAATTGTGTTACACGTACGGCTAATTCGCAGGGCTGCCCTGCGAATTGTGTTACACGTACGGCTTATTCGCAGGGCTGCCCTGCGAATTGTGTTACACGTACGGCTAATTCGCAGGGCTGCCCTGGTTAGGGCGAATTCCTTTGCTCTCACTCTTCTTTTGCTTTCCGAAATGTTTGCAAACATACTTTGCATATGAATATTTAAACTTTGTTGGAAATGGTTTTGAATCTTTAGGCAGTCTTTTATTTGAATATTGGGCAGTCCTACTGTCAGCAATGCAGTATACAGTATTATTCTCCTTGCTATACTGGTCTAGAAAAGTTTTAAAACTTATAAAAGAATCAAATTCTTTGCCCTCCATCATGCATGTTCATTATTAAACGTAGCTAAATTAAATGTAGTATCACAATTTTCAGTTAGCCTAACGTTAGTCTACACTGTATCAACGTTAATGTTAGGCTAACCTAGGCTAGGCCCTAGGGCCGGCTAGGGCCTACACATGGGTCTATTAAATTACGCGTGCAGTGCGCATGCGCACGACTGAATCATCGAGTTTTACCGCGTTCACTGCTGTACTGCCCTAGCCCTGCGAATAATACCGGACTACATGGCAATTCGCAGGGCAGCCCTGCGAATAATCACAACGAAAAAACATACCTAAAAGACAGAAAGGATTTATTTTCCATTTAAATAAACGGCAGTGGATATTTTACCGGCGACGGTAAATTGATCAGAAACGATATTTTACCGGTGGTCTTCTCTGATTGGTCAGTACTGTTGACGTCATCTGCTACTGAGCTTTGCGTGCTTCGCAAAGCTCATGTAGCGGAAATAAGCATTCCAAGCAGCTGCCTCCGGATGCATGGGATTCCTCTATGCTCTATGCCAGCAAGTGCAGCGTTGTGACGCTGTACGAAGATAAAACAGCGTACACACGTACAGTTAGCCGAGGTAGGACTCCTCCGTTGTACAATGTACAAGCATGGAGCTATGGTACAAGCATGGAGCTATGGTACAAACATGGGCTACATTTACATGGCAATATTTTCATGATTGTGTAGCATGGAATATCCAAACATTCAATGTGATGATTGGCGGAGCATCCAGAGATTTTCCCATGGGTAAAAAAAAAAAAAATTAAAAAATTAAAAAACCAGCAAGAATGTGCTGTGGTGGGCCGATCTCGTGTGGACGAATTACCGGCACACCCGGGCGGCACACATTACGTGAATATTACACTCAGCCGCGTGAGTCGCCGTTTTTTCCGAGTAGTGATCGTCGTCGTACGTCGTATACAACAAACACGCATGCGATCGAATGCGAAGCACGCAAAGCTCAGTAGCGGATGACGTCAACAGTACTGACCAATCAGAGAAGACCACCGGTAAAATAGCATTTCGGTTCAATTTTCCGTCGCCGGTAAAATATCCACTGCCTAAAAATAATGCTTCGCCAAAATGCCGCATTAATGTTACTCCCCCTCCATGTACCCTCTCCCCAATCCCCACTCCCAGATACTGTTCAGTCCTAACGTTAGACCTCGTAGCTGGAAATTTTTAGGTGCTCCCTAACAGTAACATAATGGTGTTTTGAAATTAGTGAAATGTTGACAGGTTTGAGTTGTGTAATTTCATTTTAACCCTCCTACTGTTTGACCATTTGAAACCATTCAAAATTTCCACTTACCAAAATGCCCATTGGTTTTGTACACACATGGTGATACCATTTGAACAGTGTTGGTAGCAAGCTTTACTACCATTCAAATCCATTCAAATGCATAGAGGGTCCATTGATTCACCACTTTAGAAGTATCCAAACAAGGTTTTGTATTAGCTGTACTACCATTTGGAAAGATCCAAAAAAGGTTTTGTATTAGCTGACCTACCATTCAAAACCATTTGGGGGAATCAATACTGTACACAGTTATTTCACCATTCAAAACCACAAAAGCGAATGGTTTCAAATGGTGGATCAACTTGTATGAAAAAGGTACCAGAAGTAGGAGGGTTAACGTTAACCCACAATATATCAAGTTCAAGCAAGAGGCTGCAGCCCTGCTTGGCTAAGGATCTAGGTCTGTGCCATACTCGTGGGACAAAATTGAAATTAACCGTTCATTGTGATATAATTACAAACGGAAAGAATGTCAAATCCGACTGCCACTTTTAAAGGTTTTTGGGGGAATTTTTTTTGCAGCCACTAACTAGTTAAAAAATTATTCTATAAATTTTTTGGGGTACAGAAAGCAAAAACTATCTTTAAAATCCACTTTTATGATGGTTTTCGGACTTTATTTCCCTTCTAAAAACATCCTCTCCTTCAGAAAATAGAAGGATCCTACATGTATTATAGTTGCCACTGCGCATGTACAATGACTGTGTTGGTCACTAACAGGGGAGTTGACAAGATCAGACTGACATGACTGAGGAAGTCATCGTATACCAAAAATGCCTGATTTGAAGTACATGTATATGTCCATCATCATCCATATGTTCTCCACCTTAATTACTGGGTAGGTAAGATTACATTATTGGTTATATTGAATGAGAAAAAGTGGCGGTCGGATACAACATTCTACCCTTACAGACTAAACTACTTGAACTGCATACTGTGAAATCACTGGAACTACTCACTTCATTTTTGCAGACCTATTGTTATCATTCCAACAACTTGATAAGGTGATAAATTGAAAAGACATCTCCTGAGTCTTGAGAATGACCATTGACAAGGGGCGTGGCCCTGCCTCCCCGCCTCTCCATGTCCACGTTGATGAGGTCACACCAGTCCATGTTCACATTAAGAAAGGGGCGTTGAAGAAATCAGCTACTGCTAGAGCTGTTGAGGTAATTAAATGTATGATGCGAAATTGATCCTAGCAGGATTTTACTCAAATTTAAGCTTGTACACAAAGACTCGGCTTCCCAAAATTAGTACACTTTCCACTTGTACATTAACAGGCCTACGGGGACACTTTCACGGTAATATGCAGCCTGTTTTTCACTGGTCAAAACTGTTTATTTAAAAACACATTGCCATCTGCGACCCAGTGCTCAAACTTCACACTCACTTCTGGAGGGCGTGTGAAGTTCGATATTTGGGTTGCAGACAGCAATGCTTGTTCTAAATAAACAATTTTGACCATCTGTTCATTTTTGTACAGAGAATTTTTAGTTCATTTCTGAATCTCCATGATATTAAATCAAAGCAGCGTTGAATTTGACTTTTTGACGAACGAAAAATTCCTGTAGGGAATTTACAGACCTATTTTATTGTTGACATCCAATGACGTCATCTTTCAAATTTCGTACTGAAAGAGTATCAAATAAAATGACATTTTACACCATTTTTACGTAAGGTTAGAGACTTTGTGATATTTTGTCCACTTTCATAAGGACTCTATCTATTGGAAAATGAGTGCAGCACAAAAATTAATTTGACCTAAGAGCCCCTCTTCAATGCAGGAATGTTCAGCGTTGCTAGGGGGATTATTGCAACAACTGGATTAGTTTATTGGTGCGAGTTTAAAGACAAATCATAGAAATATTGTCTAGATTATAACAAAACAAAACAGCAAAATAAATCATGAGACATTAAGAAGTAATTCAAGTTTAACATAGAGAGATATAAAAGGTTAAGTCTTTTTGCAATGTTCTTGTGTCAACTTTTTAATTATTAGGAAAAACTAAAGGATACCAGGGCTCGAACCAAGCGCAGTTTTGGACTTGGTAACCTAAGACCAACATCCTCATCTAAGGAACCCTGGGTACCAGCCCCTGGAAAATCAACCAAGGGAAAAAAGTTTTCTTGGCAGGTGAGACACAGTATTATTGATGGAATGTACATCATTGGTTATGTTGACAAAACTGCCTTTTGGAGAATAAGCTTGGGTGATATCGATTTTTTTCATCCACGATATATCGGTAAATATATATCACGATTTTCGGTAGTATCACGATTATTTTTATTATTCATACATGATTGCTTTAGCGCCGATAACCATGCGGCAATAACACTCTACAAGCATCACAGCAAATCGTAAATTCGTTTGCATAGCGCTTTTGTTTCTCACTTCCAAAAGCTATAAAACTGTCCTAATTTTGTTTCCGTTGAATTTGCGGCTTGATTCACAATGGCGATTTTATTTAATCACGATATGTCTTTTTTTAATCGCGATTTGTCGATATCTTTATAACTTACAAAGGTTCTCGATATCGTAATCGAATAAAAAAAAAAGGTATCGCGATATTCGATATCGTGTTATCGCCCAAGCTTATTGGAGAATGCTTACTCTCTTCTGTGCATTACTGTATTCTGTATTTTCATAGTAAAAAGAAAGTAAATTAATTTCAATAAGTTATTTTTGAATGGGACATAAATAAGTGAATAAATAAACTTTTGACGCAGCATGATAGATTCGTTGCTTGTCAAATAATGGCACTTATGAACAGTTAAAAAAAAAAGGTTCCATCAATTATTTTATGAAATATCTCAATACTTTAATCTAAAATAAATCACAAAATTGTATTAGTTACAAAATATATGAAACAGTGGGGTGCCAAGGTCGAGCGGTTTAGTGCATCGGATTTGTGTTCTGATGGCTGAGTCGTCAGAGTGTGTGGGTTCGAAACCTTGCCGCGACCATGGTGCTTGTGTCCTTGAGCAAGACACTTTACCATAATTGCTGCGAGGGCCGAATTGAACCCAGCCACTGGGGATGTACAAGCCAGTGCATGCTTAGTGCCGGTCCCAAGCCCGGATAAATGGGAAGGGTTGTGTCAGGAAAGGCATCTGGCGTAAAACCTATGCCAAATCAAATATGCGGATCATGATCTGCTGTGGCGACCCCTAATGGGAGCAGCCGAAAGAGGACAACAACAAAATATATGAAACAGTATTTCAGGCCTGGAATATCACAGAGGAAAATATTCACTTAGGAAAAGTGGCCTTGCCCCTAAAAGAATTAAATTCCAGGCCTGGCGTTTTCCAAAAAAAAAGTCATGAAAAACACTCTTCGGGTTTCATATTTGTGGGAGAAAAAATAATCTTGGTGTTTGTTTTTTGTGCAATCTTAAACAGGGAGCCAGTTACATGCTTGACATAAACCCACCGGAGAGAGACACTGTACATGCAACTATGCGAATGGAAGATCTGGATGATGACTATGAGGGCAGCAAATTCAATAATTACGAAAAGAAAATTGACAGTCTGATGAGCGAAGTGGGGTCCTTGAAGACAGAGGTTTGTGTTATTGACCTATTGCTGTTTGTTACAAACATATTTAGATGGATATGATACTGGAATGTCACCACCACCAATACACATTACAACCTTTCAGTTAATATTTCATTTACTATTGATGTATTGCCCAGTTCAAAAGAAACATCAGTATATCTATCTTCTCTGTGACTCATACTTATTTTCTTTTAACCCTCCTACTTTAGCTGAACTTCAGTAGCAAGTATCTACAGTAGTCAAATCCAGTCAACTGCTTGTTTTGACTGTTGACCCATATGTGCACACAGGGGCACAACAATACAAGACAATGCTGTTACCAGTCAAAAACTCATTTTGACTTGTAAATGTACTTACTACATGTAAGGTTTGACAGTGTTAGACTTTTCAGTGTATTAGATATATCTTGGCAAGTGTATCAACATTTTGACTGATCTTGACCCTTGCAGTCACAGAAGGGTTAACCAGTTCGCACCGGGAATAAAAAAGTTTTTCCGAACCCCCGTGGCGGGTTTATTTTTACCGCACAAACACGAACAATGGTGCTCATCAGAGTGTGACCGGGGAGACCGCGTCTTCCACCGTATGCTTATGGCTCGTTGCCACGTCGACCGGGAATCTATATAAATATTCCCGAGAATCCTGTGGCGTGTTTAGACGCTCTCCGATCCGCTGTCCAAAAAAAATGTGCATGTAAACACGTCCTCCGACGTGAACTGGTTAATTAATATATCATTTTTAGCCTTCACCTTGAAAGGCCTTTTGGCCTTACGACGGGCAAGCAACCTTTATAACAAAAATTATTTTAAAGTGTTAAAAGGATTTTTATATGGAGAACCTTATTTTGGCGAGCAAATACTCCTTTAAATTTCCTACCAACAGAGGGAGCTGGAGCGCAAAAAGCGTGAAGCTGAGAAGGCCAAGGACGACTTGGATATTTCCAGACGACTCTTGGAGAACCAGGAAGATGAGATATTGGACTACCGGGAGGAGTTAAAGATGACAGAACGAGAGAATGAGCATCTAAGACGCTCAGTGGATAAACTCAAGCATGACACAGATTTTTCAAGGTACATGTATACTGTGAAAGATTCTTGGGGTACAGGTTTAAGTATTGCATAGTCACAAACTGCAAGACATATTAAGTGATCAAAAATGCAGACTTTAGCCATTCCAATATTATGAAGTATTTTATACTAACTATAAAACTGTACTGTGAATGTGACATACTTTAGGTATTACAAATGTTTACAAAGTCATGAACTGCAACAAGTGTGATGTTTCTATACTGCTGCACCCAGTATTTGGAATGAACTACGATCTGGTATCCATCATGCTTCTTCATTAAGTCAATTTAAAACATCTCTCAAGACTCATTTATTTTAGGCACTGTGTATTTTTAAATTGTACTTGTATCTCACTGTAAAGCGCTGTGATACCGTTTGTGTAAGAGCGCTAAATGCTTTCATTGTATTGTATTGTATCAAAATTGCTGATATGAATTATTTTCTTAGTTATCTTTAAGTATTTCATATTTATGTCATAATATCTAATGAAGAAGTTGGATAAGTGAATTGAATCGGATGGTTCATTCTTCAAGCAAATACAAAGCAAATTCTGACGTTTGAACTTTCACAGAAAATGCTTGTGTTGTATACATTCCATTCTATATGAACCAGCCTTAACCCCCATGCTAAAATCCACAAGATCATAAGGATCGCAACTTTGGGATCTTGTTATACCGAACAGTGAACAAAAACCCATAGTTTTAGGACTAGGTTGGATATTGTAGGGGGTTAGGGTTTATATCAAACTTTTACTAAACTATTTTGTTTATCTCCATGCCTCTTTAGGGCTGCGAGGGCCACGGTCAGCTCAGAGCGGGAGAGACTGCTCAAGAAGCTTGTGGAGGTTGAGTTAGATGGAGAGGCAGCCTCCAAGCAGGTCACCCAACTCAGGGATGCAGTGTACAAATTGAGAGAGGTAACGACTTCACCATAATTATTGCCATTATATTATTCATATTTAAACCCCATCCTACTCTTGAGGTCATTTGTAGATGAACTTTTGTGAGTCATAACCGCTATGTACTGTGTTGATTCACAGTTTAATTTTGAAAATTACTCTCTCACAAAGGATGTAGAATGACAGTCTTTAAAACACTTATTTTATATTGTTGCAGGAAAAGCGGATGTCCTCTCATGACAGCAAAATCCTTGGGAAGCAACGAGAATTGCTTCTAGAGAAACTGGAAGACTTTGAGAGGACTAACACAACTCTCAGACAGATGCTACAAGACCAGCACAAATCAGAGGTACTAGAGCATATAGTTTGTATGAAATTTTTTTTGGAGACATGTTGACATCATGCATATAAATTCTTTAGGTCCACTACACTTTCAGGAAGTGCTGGGTAATGTGATATGATACCATATTTGGCAAATTTTGACTTAATTCAAAAAATAAACTTGAGAATATGCCCCCATTCAACTTGTTTGGTTTGACCGAGGTGTACCGCTTTGGAAATATGTGACGGGCTCTGCGAAAATGAGTCACATGGGGTGAACATAATTTTTTAGTTATATACATGGCTGAAAAGAGCATGCAATAAGCTTCATTTTGATACCTGTTAAACAACTGTGGCATGTCCGGTTCAAAAGTTATCACCTTTTGAAAATATGTATTATGTCAACAACCGAGTAAACCCGAATAGGAGAAATTGCCTATTAAAACAAAATGTAAAAACCCATGACTTCAGAAGGTTACTAATAAAATTTGCGTAGTTACCAATATGTTCCTTAAAATTTAATGCTAGCGGGGTTTATATTTTTGCCAAGCACAATCAATGTAAACGCAGCAATTTATAGCGCATTGTAATGGAAACAACGGACGAAATGAAAACAAAAGGCACACAAAAATCATCATTTATTCCACTTTCTTCATACAAATCAGCTTTTTTGATTTATAAATATGAAAATACAGATACTAAAGAACCGAAATAATGAATAATCAGAAAATCAATTTCAAATTTTTTTTTCACCCTCCAAACATTCATCAACCCTGTACGTGGAAATAGGCCGTGCGAGAAGCGACTCATTTTCGCAGAGCCCGTCACATATATTTTGTCCCCCTAATAGTGTAAACATAACAGCAACTGAAATGAAATTCCAGCTAAACCTACAGTCTTCTGTATTAGACATCGCCAGAGTTGTTGTCACATTGCATTATAAACTAAAAGAATTTGCCATGCATTTTGATTGTTTTATCCAGGCATTTTCGGAGACCTCTGTTGCCGCTTGTCTTTGTCTCGGTGCACCTTGAAATGTAATCATAGACTTTTTAATTGTGTAATGGATGTGCTCTTTACCAAGGAAAAGACCTTGCCACTTTTTGAGAACAAAGTTCAAGGCGAGATTATCTCTACTGAACTTGATATCTAAACATGAAATATTATTGTGAATTATGATATCACTGGGAACTGAAATTCCATCTGTTAACTTTAGGCACGACGGGAACAAACAGAGGAACAACGTGATGTACTCCTCCGCAAGCTCACCCAGTCAGATGCAGACAACCAACGCTTCCGTATGCTCATCCTGGAGAAAGATGAGGAAATTCGAACATTGAATGTAGGATACAACATTGTAATTCTGTACAACAACAAAATGATCACAGTTTTACATTAACCCTCTCCATGCTGAATGCCACAAGATGCAACCAAATTAAAAAGTTGATGCATCTTGTTGCCCTCAGCAGAGAACAAAAGAACCATTGTTCTAGCTGGTGGATCTTGTTGCATTGAGCAGCCTGCACACTTTCCTGTTGTTGCATTGAAATGCCTGTAGGGGGTTAGGCTTAAACTTACTTGGTGTAAAGCTGATGATGGTATCAATATTGTCTGAAATTCTTATATTTTTAAGAAAAGTTAAATTATTTCCATTATTTCCAGAATTTTGGAAAGAGTACTCATTCCTAAATTCCACATTACAATAAATACAAAAATCTTAACAGTGTTTTCAATATTTTCTTGTCGGTTGCACAAGATGAAATTTTCACCGGTTGGTTGTTTATTGTATATACTACTTAAAACAATTTAGGGAACACCGTATTTTTAACATCAAATAGGTTTGAAATGTTCCATGAACCGGGATTTTCATTTGCAACCACCTCTCTCTTTCAGTAGTCATGTCATGAAATGTGTAATCACTACATGTATCCTTTATCATCTGTTTCATTGTGCAGTTGTTTCTCATCAATTCTGTGAAACATTGTGTTTATCTGAAATAAATGATCTTGCTTTAACTGAGATTATTCCGGTGTTCCCTAAATTGTTTTGAGTAGTATATTTTGATTCAAATAAAGTAAGAAGCAATCTTGTCAAAATTACCAATGCTGAACCCTACCTTTTCTCCAAAGGATTCCCTCATGTCAGAGAGGGAGCAACTGCAATCCATGACGGACCTCCAGACATCCGTCACCGCCACGCGGGGACACCTCCAGAATCAGCTCCGGAAGCGCGAGGGGGACTGCAACCGGATGGCCGTGCAGCTGCGCAAGATGGAGAACCAGCTAGAGCAGCAGCAGATTGAGTTGGATCACACCCTGGGGCTGCTGGCTGCGGCCAAGGACAAGGGTTCTGCGGATAAGGAGGCGCTGAAGAGAGCCACAAGGTCAGGAGATATTACTTGTAGTATGACAGTTGGTTCATTGTTGTAAATTTGCCCAGTGCATCAGACTTGTGCTCTGATGGCCGAGTCGTTAGAATGTGGTTCGAATCCTGGCTGCGACCATGGTACTTGTGTCCTTGAGCAAGACACTTCACCATAATTGCTTCTCTCCACACAGGAGTAAATAGGTACCTGTGAGGGCAGAGTTGGTTGTTGTGTTTGATTAGCCCTATATGCGCAGAAATGGAAGTACTTGAGCTGTATACTCCCCAGGGAGCCGAGATGGTTTCAGGAATGATTTATGTGCCTGATGAGCAGGGGTAATAATGTAATGCGCCTTGAGCACCAGTTTCGTGGATACGTGCGCTATGTAAGTCTAAATTATTATTATTATTATTATTATCTAATACCACAGTAAACTAATACTATCTGTTCGTGAAACCACAGAGTGCAGAAAGACCGAGCAACACGCAGTGAGGACGCCGTGGAGAAACTGAACATGCATCTGCTAGAGAAAGAGACTCGGCTAGCTGACTCATCAATGCTCGCTGATCAGTGGAAATCTCGAGCAGAGAAAGTAACCAGGGAGAAAGTGCAGCAGGAATCTCAGAATGCTGCTCTCACACGGTAGGGACACAAAGTGTAGTATAGTATTTATCACAAGTAGCCTTATTATTTGCTTAAAAATAGAAACAAATAGATTTGTCAAAAAACAGTGATTTTTTAAGGATTTTTTACTTTTGTCAAATCACACCTCTGCAATCAAAATCAAGGATTCAAGCTAGCTTTACACAAGTTACATAACCCTTTTAAATGCAAGGGTTATTCATCTTGTATTATCTGTCTTTTACTTCTCACCAACTTCAGGCGAATTGAAGAGCTAGAAGACAAGCTTAAAGAAAATGATATGAACTCGAGGGTTGTCGCCGATGAAATGCAGCATAAACTACTCAACAAGTCGACAGAGACAGGCACGCTTAAACTAGAAAACGACAGACTCAGGGTGAGTGTTAGCATTTAGTCAAGGCTCGTTTGGCAACCCGGCGATCAGGGCCATCAAACATTATAACGATAATTTTACAAGATAAAGAGAACATATACCGGTATCTATTTTTAAGGTGATTGTGGGATACATTTTTAATACAGTTTTTATGGATTTGTTTGTGCTTGTGTGATGTGGTAATGTTTTGATGTGTAATTTTGATACGACTTATGATGTATCTTAATAACTTTAATGTTTATATATTTTGTTAATGAGAGACGATGACATGTAATTTCCAGATTTGTGGATTTAATAAAGTTATATCTATCTATCTATGGCTTTGCCACTCACGTGCATGGTCTTTTTTCGGGCGTTGTGTACCAGGTTGCTGCATGCGCCTTGACTAAAGGCTATGTGAGTGTGGGTTGGCAAAACTTTCCCTTTTTTAATACCTTTTGCAGAATGAAATAAAATACTGTAGTCCTTGAAGGGTGTTGTTTAAAGGGAAGGTACAGCATTGGTATTTACCAAATATCAAATTGACGAATTATTATCTTAAAATATACTTGGTGGAAAGTTGGCACACGTATCAATCGTCCCGAGAAACTATTTCATCTTAACTGCTTTCATCCTAGAGAAAACATGACTTTTTTTATTTAACAGTTTTTTGTGTTTTTCTTAAAACATGTCTGGTGAGCACATATGTTGATAAAACTTTCACAGGTTAATTTTATGATATATATTTTTTAATTAGAGGGATCTTCTTGTGTTCGCCCAATGAATTATCTTTTAATTTGAGGGATAAAAATGAACATACGTTACCAAGTATTTTTTCATCTTTTAATATCCTCAGGCATCTCTTACCACCGTTCAGGACAAGCTGACCTTTGCAACAAGTGAAATCGAGCAACTCGGGACGAGTATCCATGAGTATGAGTCACTGGTCGGCGAGTATAAATCACAGGTTAGTGAAATGCCACTAATTTCTGTACCAGACAGCAGAGTTGTAATACTTACACTTGTACTTGAGTACATTTTTTTGTACTCGTATTTATGAAAAAGTACTCATATACAACTATAGAGTTGGATTACTCGTCTACATGAAAAAGTACATGACTTCAAGTCTGCCAGACAGTCGACATCCACTTCATGCATTTGTGTATTTGTCAAATACACATGAAATTAATAATAAGTCAATTAATCCATCTCAGTGGCGCAGTTAGACCTCTTGAAATAATTGTTGCTTCAGACAATTGAAGGTTTGCTGAAATACAAATATTCTTGTAGTAGTTTGAATGATTGGGTGTTGAAACGCCCTTTGTCTTTTGTTTATCAAAATGTTTTTATTCAATTGGAGAAACTGATTTTTTCCACCACCCTGAAAAATAGCAGCAATTGTTCAAGTACTTGTTATCATCAAGCACACGGTCATGTTGGCTTTTGTAATTCTATTTGCTTCAATGCACTGATCGTTCTGTCGATGACTTCATGGTGTCACCGCAAATAGTCTTACTTAACATCATTGTGATCGTTCTGTCGATGACTTCATGGTGTCACCGCAAATAGTCTTACTTAACATCATTGTTGTTTTTCCAAGACTGACCAGCTCCACTTTTGTGTCATTGACCTTTGTACAAAAATTCTTTAAGTCATGACTAATCCTCATTTAGTATGCTTATTCAAAAGTTTTGAATCACTCAACCATTAATTTTTGTGATAAACAGCAAATCTGGACATATTTGTTTCTTCATCAATTCATCGTTGGAGTGTTTCATATACCAGGGCCCAATTTCATAGAGCTGCTAAGCCGATAAAAATTGCTTACCAGAAAAATCTGCTTAGCATATTTCTTTGGTTACCAGACAAATTTTCATACAAAATGTATGCATTTTGGCTGGTAGTCTGTTTTATATTGCTTAGCAAAAAAATTTGCTTAGCAAAATTCTGTGCGTATCAGCTCTATGAAATGGGCCCCAGGTGTGACATAAAATTTGTACCGTCCTGAAAATTGTACCCCTTGCACACAAATGCATGCAACCCATAATGCTAATTACAGCAACGGGTAATATTTGTATGTGGTACAAATTTCATACAACCCCAGCATAAGTACAGAATGCTGCATTCCAGTCATATTATACTTTCCATTTCTTGAGCCTTTAACTGAAGATGGTCAATGTAAACTCGAGTTCCAAAGGTTGAGTTCAGTTAATGATTTTGCTTGTATCACATAGCAAAGTGCTGCACAATATTCACAATTTGCTAATCAAAATTCAAAGATTTGTTATTTAAAATAAACATCAATACTGTGCACACACAAACAAAATTCTGCCTAAAAAAGTAAAATCGTTGCTTTACATGTATATGTGAAATTTGTAAACAAAATCTTTCCCTGTTGATGCACAAGCAGATAACGCATACTACATGTAGTACAAGTTATGACCACTGAAAACACAATGTGAATGAGATGCAGCATGATTATTTAGCTACCATCAGATTTATCATTAGTGACATATTCCTTCCTATTTTATAGAGACCATCCTTCCTTAAGTCCAGTTCCAGGGTATGTTTGAAATTCTGTCAAATGTTCAGTTAATTTTTGTCTGATTTTTAGTTGGCTTCAGTATAATTTTTGGTGGCAGGTAATATTTGGGTTGCATTATGCATTAATAAATTAAACAATTTTGTTTTGCTTTGCTTTGCTTGGCTGCTGTATGGGTGAAAATTAAAACAATTCCATTCTTTAGATTGATGAAATTCTTATGTCGGGTTATAAACATTTCTTTTAATTTTGCCCTTACACCGACATGTATGAAACATTGTCTACTCAGTGCTTTATGAGTGTCTGTGGAAAAAATCTCTTTGGCGACTCGGGTGGGATACATCTATCTATACATGACACCATATAGGTTTCTAAACGGCATATCGTCATTGGGCAAGCTCAGTGGCCGAGAGGTTATGACGTCTGCACTAGTAAGCAGGAGGCTGTGGATTTTTTCCGCAGACTAGAAAGCACAGAGCAAAAATCAAATAAAATTTCATTTTTGCAAGCTTTAACCCTCATGCTAATGAAATTTATCTCATTCTTGCTTGTGCCCCTTCCTACTTATCTAAATTTTTAATTTCACCAAAAATGATATTTTCATACCAAGCTCAGCTAACAAACCTTAGAATAGCTTCCAAAAATACTCAAAAATGTATGGCAAATTTACCTGCATGGTGAAAAAAAGGGGGGGGGGCAAAAAATGTGCCCCCTTAGAAACCTGAATATTCTAAGTCTTTGAGTGTTCTGTCCGTAATAATGAAGCTAAATGCTGCAGAAATGCCGTCTTTACTTATTGTTTTACTTTGGATTGGATAATGCCTTCATCTGTTGAGCTGAATTTGTTGTCTTTTTAGTTAACTGCCTTGTTTTGAGCAATTTCCAGAAAGGGACTAGAAAACTGTTGGATACCATTCTAGATGAAATCCATCCATGGTCATTTCAGTGGTGATTTCTAGCAATTTCCTTAAATCAGAAAATTGCTCTGTTCCCTGTTAAAGGAAAAATTGTGCTTTGAAATTACAATTTTCACAAGCATGGTTTACATTTAAGACCCAAATTTAGTTTATGATTGGCCTTGTCATTATGCCATTTAAGCTTTCAAATGTAAGGTAAAGAATTGATAATTCAAAAATATCCAAATGGTCAGGATGTGAAGTGAAATTTACTTGGCATTAAGCTGATGATGGTATCAATTTTGCCTTGACCTAACTGGTGTATGTTTTTTTCTTAGATGAGCAAGTCCCGTCGAGAAGCTCTGGATGCATCCTTCCAGCTAGAGCAGCATCAACAAGAACGATCACGCAGGGAACAAGACACCATGAATGAGATGGACATTGTAAGTCAAATTAATCATTGTTAGACAGGTTCATCCAAAAATGTCAAATAACACTCTTTTGGGAGCTGTATTCAGAGTTGCAGTACTCACACTTACTGGTATTCAAGTACATTTTTCTTTACTCGTACTTCATGTCTGGCTTTATTTCACCTTAAAAACAAGTAGTCTTTTCCATGTTTCTCATATAGGAGGTGTACCACCTAGCAGAATTCCTCAGCGTATCACACTCATCGTTTGCTGAAATTACCTGCACTACCACATTCAAATTTGTATCCCTGGTATAAACAACTTAGAAAAGCATATTCCCATTCTCAGAGCTTGCCCTAAATGCTGTTAATCTATAAAGTATGTATTTGGATTTTTGCTGTTTTCCACTGATGCCAGGCCAGAGTTACAGCACAAATTAATGGGGTTTATTTCATTTGTAGATGTTTTACAAATTTGTATTTAGCTATGTTTGTATTAAAATCATTCATTTTTCACCCATCAGCTAAGAAATCACCTTGAGAAGAGACTAAAAGAGCTTGAGCCACTACCTGAACAGTTGCGTAACTCAGAGCAGAAACTCCTTGAAGCAACAGAGAATCTTCTAACTCAGGAGAGAAGGTTCGCTGAACATGCCAAGGTCATCTCAGATATGTCAACCAAGGTACAGGAGACACATCTATTTTCACCAGATCACTTTGTTGGGGAGGGGTGGGGGACCTTTGACCTAATACAACATGGACTGTAAATATTTGACCCGCTCCATCGAAATGAGGAATGTCCCCCAACACATGTTTCCGTGTAATGGACTTCCAAAGTTCACAAAACGTGCATAACTGCATTAATCACACAGGAATGAAATGAACCAAAAATGAATGTTTGGCATCATCAGAAAGCCCATTAAATTCTCTTCAAGTTGATATCCATATCTCAAAATGTGAAATTTGGGGGACATTCCTCATTTCGATGAAGCAGGTCACATATGAACTATGATACAATTTTTCATGTTAATTTCATTTCAGCTCTCTGTATAATGATTTGTTCAGTTTATGATGGTATCAAACATCCCTAGAAATATTTCTGTCTGGTGAAGATAAAAATTAATCAAAACTAAATCTGAAGGTATACATATTTCTACAACAACCAGTGTGTGGATGAATGAACTTTTGCACTTTTCTCAGAAATGCTTGGACCAACTTGAGCTGAAAACGTTGACGGTTGCTTTCTAAACCATATTGCATCATGCAAAATTAACTTTTAACAAATTAAACCACTTTTAATTCCAAAAACTTACAGAAAACATGCAAGATTTAGGTAAATTGTGTATTAATAAAAGCACCAGACAGTTTACACAACCTGATGGTCTAGATCATATGGGGATGCATAATTAACAGCCATTATAGACCAGTCATTGTCATAATGGGACCATTAGTCAAAAAAAAAATCTCTGATTTCTGGTCTCTGCACGTGTCGCCTTGGACCCGCGCGTCAGCATTTTTAGTTTTTTTTTTTTTTTTTTTTGACCATGAAACGATATCCAATTGCAGCCGCATATACATGTATCATGTTGGCGAAAAAGCCCCAAAAGATTAGCAAAAAATAAAAAAATAACAGAAAAATGCATCTCCGGACCGATTTTTAAGCTGACCTATGACCAGAAATTTGTTTGATTTGGCATACCAGGTGTTACATCAAGATTGCACCACATTGAGTCACAGTTAGCCGGTGATTCTTGTTTCCACAAAACAGTTTTTGTTTGGCTCTCTTTTCAATTTTCTTTTTGCAATAATGACATTTTTAAAATGAAGATGGGTATTTACTAATCAGAATAAATGTTTGATAAGACCCCCCAAAAGTCTCCGTTTTATGGTCACCAGTCGGTCGGTGCAGTGACGCGCTTTTTTGTTTTTTGGGTAATCTTTTTTTCTTTTTTTTTTGCCAACAGGGAAATACGTGATACATGATATACGCGGGACCAAATTTCCCATATACAAAGTATGGTGGCTAAGAGAGGCCTCACAAATCGGGCAAACGTTCATGCCCCAATGTGAAAAAGTCAGCATGGCAGAATTCCAATTAATCCAGCAATTTTGGCTGCAATTGGACATCATTTCATAGCCCCAAAAAATGAAAATTAAAAATGCTGACGCGTGGGTCTGAGGCAGTGCACGCGAGGAGACCAGAAACCAGAGACTTATTTTTTTTGCCTAATGCTGGCTACCTCATCTGTATACTGTGGTAAAGACCACACAACAAACTTTAATTCTCTTATTGCTGGTATTTGTTACAGATTGATCGTCAGACAGAACAGTTAGAAGCAATGAGGGAGAAATGGCATTCAGCACAGGATGAGAACAGGTCCTTGGCTAGCAGGACTGAATTAATCCAAAGGTCAATAACCCACATCATTGGATCTTATATGCATACTTAAACTTGGCACAATATCACAGACTAAATGTTGCTCAAAATAAGTTAACCTTATTTTTAACGTTTGTGGTTTTACTTGTCTGGGGGTGATTACACAAAATTGCTATGAATTGAAAAATCTGCCTCTTTAAACATTGGTAATTGGAACGTGCATTCATTTCAAACCTGTAACTTTTCAAGATAAAACTAACTTGTGAAAATGTCACCACATGAGGTTTTCACGCTTTTGAGAAAACAAAAAGTTCAAAATTACAATTATTTTCTGTGGTTTTACTTGTCTGGGGGTGATTACACAAAATTGCTATGAATTGAAAAATCTGCCTCTTTAAACATTGGTAATTGGAACATACATTCATTTCAAACCTGTAACTTTTCAAGATAAAACTAACTTGTGAAAATGTCACCACATGAGGTTTTCACGCTTTTGAGAAAACAAAAAGTTCAAAATTACAATTATTTTCTGTTCTCTGAGCACTTCAGACATAATTGCTTCCCAGGATGATTGATACTTGTACCAATCACTTGATGGTAACAATTTGTTCATTTGATAATCTGATAATGACCCAATGTTGTACCTTCCTTCTCAAATAAGATAAGGTAAATTTTTAATAAAAAAAGGCTGTGCCAGGTATCCGGGTACCTGGATACCCGACTGAAACTGTCATTACCCAGTTCCATTTTTCGGTTCCGATTACCCGTAAACGGCTTTTTTAAATTTCAACTGAATATTTAATCCACACAAATGGAAGTCTCCAATTTTTGTGTGTGTGGGGAATGGGGATGCACCGAGTCGTTTTTAATATAGAGGGTGGGAAATTATTACAGTAAGTCCACATGCATTATGACTCTAAAAAAAAAAACAAGAGAAACTTGTGTTCATATTGGTTATTTTATACATTCGGGAGTATTTGTGTTTTTACAAAATTGTTTACAGGTACCCGGGTATTCAAAGATTTCCAATTTCGGGTATCCGGTTCCCGAAATAACCGAAAACGCACAGCCTTAAATCAAAAGATCCTTTTGTTCTCTATTTACATAGAGTTTGTTCTACATACATAGAGTGTCGTGGAGTGTCGTGGCCGAGCGGTCTAGCTTACCGGACTCAAGTTCTGGTGTTAGCAGCAGAATGTGGGTTCGAATCCCGGCCGTGACACTTGTGTGACAAATGGGTACCTGTGAGGGCAGAGTTGGTTGATTAGCCCTATATGCGCTGTAATGGCAGCAATTGAGCTGTATACTCCCCAGGGAGCTGAGATGGTTTCAGGAATGATTTATGAGCCTTATGAGCAGGGGTAATAATATAATGCGCCTTGAGCACCACTCAGTTGGTGGATATGTGCGCTATGTAAGTCCACACATTATTATTATTATTATTATTATTATTATTTACATAGTTTGTTCTACATACATGTACATAGAGAGTTAAAACCTCATGAATACATTGTACATATATATATTGAAGCAGGTATTGCATATGTTCAGACCACGGGTCTTTAGGACTTGGCCATGACCACCGTACGGGGACAGCAGTTGGTATCTGAAGGGTTAAATCGTTTGTTCTTACAGGAGACTACTGGAAACTGAAGACCAGAATAAGGAGCTACATGCTATAGTTGCTAAGAGGGAGGAGACTGTCCATCAAAACCAGGTATGTACTTGATAGAAACCTGTCAACCTCAGAGGTTTTGATAGGTTTTGAAGTATAAAAGTGCTAAGCAGGAATCACTTGTTGTTACACTGAAATAGTTACAGTAAAAGGCACTGATTATACAGTATCTGAAGTCTATTACATACATGTAGTGTGCCAGCTTGCTATTAACCCAGTCCTCGGCATTGTACTCTGTACACACAATGTGTGTACAGAGCATCATGGGGAAGTGGTTGATACCGCTTAGGGACGTGAACTAGATGCGATTGGGCTACCAAAGAATCGCACAACGCCTAGTTTATCACTGCGATTACAGCGCAGTACTCGTTAAACATGCATGTAAAGTAAAGTGGACTCGGTCAAATCACCCAAGATGCTCTGCTTCTTTTGAGACTTTGCATGTCAATCTGTTATTAGACCGTATGTGTTTACATGAATTTGTATGCACACAGTATTTAAGACTACACATAGTTGCTTGTCCGATAAAAGGACGTAAGCAGGCATGTACGCTGTTCCCTCTTACAATCTATATATTGATGTCTGTGATGAATCCTGTTGGTAAGTGTGATGTAGTTCCAACATAAACCACACCCACGATCATCAGAAGCCCATTGGATATGCATTGACCACACTTTTCTTTAAGGATTTACGCAAGAAATTAGAAAGCTTGGGACTTGCGTTTAACATATGTGTTGTAGAAAATCAAAATCTTATTAACAAAGTTAATTTCTGCCTCAAGAATCATATTTGAATGTTAAAATCATGGAATATGTTAAATTGCACACAATAATGTAGAGGTTGGAACCAGAAGTAGTGAAAAGAATGCGCATACTACCAATGCACGTGTGTCTTACATATCGACTTACAAACAGGATACAGCCTTCCACATCTTAGTAAGAAGATTTATATATATTTCTTGATTTTTCTTTCACATTAAGCAATACATTACAAATGGGGTATACTGCGTGTGGTCTCATGTTATTCCCAAAACTGACCACCAATGCATTTATCATTCCAGCTGAGACTAGAAGACAAGACACGTGAGAATGCCAGTCTGACACGCCAACTTGAGCAGGCCATTAGTGACAGTCGCCATCTTGAAGAAGAGATACGTGAGAAGGCGATACAACGAGAGCGTAACACTCAGGCGAGGATCATGGACCTAGAGTCGCAGCTTAATCGCATCAAGACTGAAACGACACAGGTTAAACGCTCCAAAGAAGATGTGAGAATGTTTGATTTTTTGACTCTCTATTATTTTTTAGTTTGTTATTTAGATCAGATTAGATTCGGTTTTATTTTTAAGTCCATGGACTAAAAGTATTTAGTTTACATCAGATACATTGGCATTAAAAAGTTATAAAGACAAATAGAAAATTAGATTATAATTACAATTAAGATAAATTATGAAAAAGTCACATAGCATAAAGCATACAAGGCACAACAGAATGTAATGTACTTTGCACTGGGTTGATATTTGGAGAAATAACATTATATTTATCAAATTCAAATTCAAATATATTGCTTCTTTTTTTTTTTCAAGTTTTTTTTCAAGACATGTCCTTGTTCTGTGATCCTTTTTTTAAATACAGGTTAAACACTCCAAGGTAGAATTTTATTTTTGACTCACTTTTTTGGGGTTTGTTACATACATTTTTGTTAGTTTTTCATAGCATGTTCATGTTGTTTGATGCTTTTTTAAAGAAATATAAGCCAGTTTGTTCAGATAAATGCAACACTACAAGTCTTCCTTTAAAATTTTGGCAAAACTACTTCTATGAGTATGCTTCTATGAGTATGCTTCTATGAGTGTGCTTCTATGAGTGTGCTTCTATGAGTGTGCTTCTATGAGTGTGCTTCTATGAGTGTGCTTCTATGAGTGTGCTTCTATGAGTGTGCTTCTATGAGTGTGCTTCTATGAGTGTGCTTCTATGAGTGTGCTTCTGAGTGTGCTTCTATGAGTAATGAGTATGCTTCTATGAGTGTGCTTCTATGAGTGTGCTTCTATGAGTATGCTTCTATGAGTATGCTTCTATGAGTATGCTTCTATGAGTATGCTTCTATGAGTATGCTTCTATGAGTATGCTTCTATGAGTATGCTTCTATGAGTATGCTTCTATGAGCATGCTTCTATGAGTATGCTTCTATGAGTATGCTTCTATGAGTATGCTTACTTGCTTTGAATTCAGGGGACAATTATAAGCAGAGAATTTTTGCTAAGCAAATATTTTGACTAAGCAATGTAAAACAGACTACCAGCCAAAATGCATACGTTTTGTATGAAAGTTTGGCTGGTTGCCAAAGAAATACGCTAAGCAAATTTTTCTGGTAAGCAATTTTATCTGCTAAGCAGCTCTATGGAATTGACCCCAGATGTTCATTAAACAACCAACAAATGGGACACTGTAGATAAGGGAAATCCTAGGGCAGACAAAATGATTGGCTAAAGGTTCTATGCATGACCTTTGTAAAGAGCGATATTACATGTGTACATCTCCAGAGAGATTGCGTATGAAGTCATTGGTCACTAGAGGGTACCCTTGCTGAGGTAAAGGGAGGTCTCATTGGCTCGTGAATGCAAGCTATCTTCACCGAAACACAAAAAAAACCATTTTTATTGTATTATTACTTTTACAGGCGGAGCGTAAATTCAATTCCCAACTCTATGACCTCAAGGACCGCCTAGAACAGTCCCACAGCACCAACCGCAGCATGCAGAACTATGTTCAGTTCCTGAAGAGCTCTTACGCCAATGTCTTTGGCGATACCTCCCTCTCAGGCTCACCTCTAAGAGGCCATACACCCTTGAGGACATGACAAAGCGGGTCATAGGATTATCAGCAATAGGGATGTAGGTTAGACAGAGGAGGTAGGTGAGGGACAGGGCTTGCCAGTGGGGTTTATTCAGTGTCAGAAAACATTCGTCCACTTTCTCGTGCGAGAAATTATCTAGCATGATGTCATGCGGTGAAAAATCTGTTTTCCCCCATTTGTTACCGGGTACCCGGGAACCGAACCATTACGGCGCCGGGTGCCTGGTTCCAAAATAACCCGTCGATGCACAGCACTAAAATATTATTTTGAGGGATCTACGTGATTATTTGTACATTTTCAAACAATAATGAAATAGACAATCAAATGAAAGGCATTGTCCAGTAAACATTGATGGTAGGTTTGCTCCGGAGCTGTACATAAACTTAAGTAAATTATGTAACAAGCAATACAGATCATTACTTTAACCTCTTGCGTACGGCGCAATATTATGGACCGCTGGACGGTTCGCCGGTATTATTTTTTACCGAGTGAGGGCAGTGCGGCCAACCAAGAAACATCTGTGGGGCCGGGGAGCACCGGGTCGAACCCGGTCGTTGATATAGGGTGCTGGTATAATTACATCACACTGTTCAGCCGAGCATATAGACCGAACAATAAGTGGGCAAGCTAAACCGGGCATACCCTATTCATCGCACGTGAAGTCCCCACATTGAAATTGAAAGGGCTTTGTTCAGAAAGCTCTTGAAAGCGCTGTGTTCAGAAAGCTCTCGAAAGCCCAATCTATTATATAACACTCCCATTCAAGAACAATATGGTTCACCAAACCATCAGCCTTCTTGAAGATTTCTATTCAAGGCGAAACCCCCATCAAATGCAGCTGGAAACTCAATTAATTCCGTACGTGGTGGAACGCGGCTATACACGTCCACCGGCCCAGTGGCATCTCCACAAGCCACGGCTATAGCCGTCAACTGTACGCAAGGGATTAACCAGGCCTGTGATATCTCAGGATTTTTCCTGATTTCATGATTTTTTTACAAATCTCCCAAAAGAAGAAGTAGCCACCAAGGAAAGAAAGTAGTACACGTAGCCAGTATTCTTTCCAAACCTCTTGTTTCTCATTTGTGGGGATGCGGAGAGTCTGTAAATCCTCCAAAATTAAACAGGGGGCTTTGTCCTCGAGACCTAAGGGAGACCCAGGCCTGCTACCCAGTTTTCAGGATGTTTTACTTTTGTCAAATTACACTCCTGTTTAACACACAAATACCCCTTTGACAAGCCCTTTTTAGGTGCCCCCAGTATAGGATAATTACTTCCCATTCACTGCAGTAATGCGGTATTCACCTTTTCAGGAATTATTTGGCAGATTTACTCTAAAAGCTGTATTTTTTTATAGAAATAGTGAATATGATTGCATACAGTTACAATATATTGGACAATATTCGGTCTGCATCAAATCTGTCACATGGTTCTTTTATGATTCATGACTGCAATAATTCAAAAACCAATACCTGGAAGCGAAGAGTCGTATTCATTTGTACCATGTTCTTTATAATTTAGAAGTGTTTGTTGTAGCAGCATCATACAAGTTAAGTGTATTTCAAAGAAATAACTTCCTGAAATTAAATAACAAATTTTAGTTAGTAAACTGGTCACCAACACTAAGGACCTATAGTGTAAATGCACAAATGGTAATTAGTGGGGGTCAAGTTTCAACCCAAGCAGTAATCTATTTCAAAGACAAAGATCTGCATGAATCAAAACGTAATTTTTTTTTTCAATTTTCTGAAGATTAAAAAAAAAGGTTATTTGAACAACATATTTAGCTATTACATTCAATTAGACATTAAACATCTGCACTGTATAAAACATTTGGACCAATGTTTATGTACTAGGCATAAACATTGTAGAAGAACCTAATTTATTTCCCCAACACTGTACTGTTCCTTTAATTGATATTGTGCAAGAACATTGACAACACTCTTTACAGTGGATATTAAGTTCTGTATGGATCATTCCACCAGGTTGGGGCAAGATCAGTAGGTCTCCCTTGTTACGCAGGTAAATGTACCATTTATTATGACTCCTAATTAACATTATTGTAACTTCCTATTCAAGGCAAAGAGATTGATTTCATTCTAATTTGAATAACAACTGAGAATGTGCACTCATAATAAGGATAAGAATAATGAATGGTACATCTACCTACATAACAAGGACACCATAACACAAAGCTTGCCCCATCCTGGTGGAATCATGACCCATATATTTTATTTTCCAACTTGATGCACAAATGATTTTTTGACTATGAGCAGGGCCATTTGTAATTTTGTTGGTTTATGTGGAAAGTACCAAACTCAAGCAAATCATGAGGTCATACATGTATATTGTTTTTTGCCCATTTATGTGAATGTGATTTAATTTGATTTGAATTACAGTGATTTTGCCCCAATCATTAATTAAATGAATTTACAATTTGTTGAATCCTGATTATTTTTATTTGAAATGTCATGGTTGCTAATATAACTTATTTGGATATATCACATTTGGTTTGTTCTAAACTGATCTTAGTGTAACATATTGATATTATGCAGATGAACTTTATGGTAAATTTATGAACCCAAAAAAAACACATCAATTTGCAATTCGTTTATTATGATAGGGCAAAACTCTCATTAAAGGGACAATATCATCATGATCAGAGCAGACTTTCGACAGGGCATGGAATTTCATTATTATGCAGCCCACTGGCTCATTATTTATGTAGCAGCCACAGTAATATGATCTGTTATCTAGTCCTGTGCGTGCTTGTGGGGTATTATTTTCAGTCACTGAGTAAGGATGTGCCGGGTATCCGACCGAAACTGTCATTACCCGGTTCCATTTTTCGGTTCCAATTACCCATAAACGACTTTTTAAAATTTGGACTTAACATTTGAGCAGTGTGAACAGAAATCTGTGACTCTTGAATAATGTAATGTTTACACTTTTACAGACAATTATCTTTAAATTCAAGAGATTACACTCCAATAAAGAAAAGATCGATTTAAGTATGGTATCCTCTGTATTATAAAAGTCAATTTGTTACCATTTACAGTACATGTATTTGTACACCACCGGAGGCATCTTTTCAACAAAAATAAAAACGGGTATCCGGTTCCAAAAATATCCGAAAATGCACAGCACTATCACTGAGTTCATTTAAAACTTTGAAACTGATTCCATGCCTCATCGAAAGTGTGCTCTGATCGTGACGATATTGTCTCTTGAATTCTCAGTGTGTTTTCTGTATTTATTTGTGAAGACATATCCATATCATGTGCCTTATATCTACACTGTAACAATTCCTGTTTTGGGTTTTTATTTTGATTTGTTTCTATACCCAAGTTACTTAACAAAGATTTAGCCTATGATTTCATCAACAGTTGTTTACACCAAAATAATGGGAGTGTATTGGACTCTTTGCTTTTGCATTAATATTTCATGATCACAGTGGATGATGACATGATATTTGCTTACAAAAATGACCATAAACCAACAAGATAAATAGTCAGTCATATATGTAGTCATATAAGAGAATACAAACCATTTCCTATAGCATTGTACATATACTATGGTTAAACAACCGAGTATACAAATAGGCAAAACAAATTTGAATGAAATAATGTTTGGTTTTTCACTTTCATAATAAACAGAAACAATAACAGTGATAAATCATAAATCCGTTTGTAAAGATATTTTATTTCATCAATAACTCAGACAACCATTTCCTGCCCCCTCCCCCCTCCTGACCAAAAAAGGTCTGGAGTTGCCACTGGTCATACATGTAAATCAGCTTCAAATTTCCCATACATAAAGTATGGTGGCTAAGAGAGGCCTCACAAATCGGACAAACATTCATACCCCTATGTGAAAAAGTTGTTTAAAACACAGCGTGGCAGAATTCCAATCGGTCCAGCGTTTCATAGGAAACTAAAAATGCTGACGCACGGGTTTGAGGCGAAGCGCGTCACATTACAATGCTAACAGAGAATTTGCCACTCCATTGTTTGTGCGCAATGGGTCCCTTCTGTACTACGGCTTCAGTGAGCTGACCTGCTATCCAGTCATCTTGATACTAACTAGAGATCAGTGGTTGTAGCACAGGTACTTAATGGGCACATAGGCAGACATGTGGCTACATGGACTTCATTACAGTAAGGCAAGTACACTTTTGTTGTACCAGTAAATTCATTACCAAACATTAATACACCATGCAGGTAGAGAAAAGACACTTTATTTCCCCTCTTGGATTTGTGTTTTATACCTTATGCACATGACGTCATTTGAGTAGGGCGCCCTCGGCTAGAGGTCAAAAGAAGGTTGCTCATTGGCCCAATCTGTGCGCTTTCCATTGTTTCACCATCGTTTTACCTCTAAGATGGCGGCGTGATGATGTCAACGCATAAGGTCTATTATGTTGGCTGGTTATTAAACCTACTTTAAAAAAAATTTACACCCAGAAAAGCTTGGAATGTTAAGTGATATTATGTTTATATTGCTGAACAAAAATAAATGTACTTGTTTGGCAAATTTGTCTGCTGAGACGTTCTGTAAAATTGGCCACTAGGGCCAAACCACAAGCTGCTTCAGATACAGTTTTTGCTAATAATTATTATATAACACCCAAGTAGATATTTGTCATTTGATTGTAGGATTGTAGATCACGCTGCATTTATTAACCGTAACCCTGCCAGATGCAGCACAGTGCATCAGGTGGAAAAGTCTGATGACATAAAACACAATAAAGGGGGCCACTTTGCATCCGTCACGTTAGCAGTTTTTCCAATGGTTGTTATTTTTTTTAAGTACCTGAAACCGACCAAAAAGTGTTTCAACATGTGAATGGACATGCAGGCTTATACTAGAACTAATTTGAGTTGATTTATTAAATTTTTTTATTTTTTATCCTCAAATTTCCATAAAAATTGGACGGAAAAAGTTACCTCACTTTTCCGTCCATTTGTTGATGGAAATTTTAGGGTAATTAAAAAAATAATAGTAATAATCAACTCAAATTATCTTTAGGATAAGCATGCATGTCTATTCAAATGTTGAAATTCTTTTTGGGTGGTTTCAGATATAAAAAAAAAAATACAATCATTAGAAAAACTGCTAAGGTGACGGTAGGTAAGTGGCCCCCTTTATTGTGTTTTATGTCATATGCATTCAGCTGTCAACACCAGTGCATAAGCAGCCAAGTCTGAGGCTATGAGAGCTGGTCCCATTGAACAATGCCAGAGTTGTATCCTGCTGCGTTGGGTGACCACAGACTATGAGGCAGTTCGGCCTTGAGATTTGTGACCTGATGGATCTTGCTGCACTGGGCAGTCTTGTCGTTTTGACAAATGGTGCACATTGCTGCGTTTGGCAGCGTTTCTAGCCAAAATACCCTGTAGGGTTAGGGTTAATCAAACCATGCATTTTGGTTCCATCTCATTTGATATATTGCATGCTAGACCACATCATGCGTTATATACACAGCAGTACAAAATGCCAGAATACAATCTTGTATATTTTGTTTATTCTCCCAATCAAATCTACTTGGATGTTATATAAAACAAATAATGAATGTTTTGCATTTGTGCAATGCAGAGAATATTTTCATTCGTTGAAAGATGGAATGTTCCATTCAACTCGGCTTCGCCTCGTTGAATGGAACATTCCATCTCATGAAAATATTTTCACCATTGCACTCATAAACATTCATTATTTGTGTACCAGCTTAGGTTTCATAAATTGTGTTTTATATTAACAAAAATAGAAACTCTGCAATATCTTATCAACAAGGTCGTATGTGCAATTGTGCATAAATTTCCAAACATTAACCCTCCTATGTACAGTGCAGTTGCCATAGAATTGTCAGACCTTTCAAAACCTTTCAAGTTTGCTGTACTGAAGGGTTTTGAAAGGTGAGAAAACTGTGACAAAAGGGACCTATGAAAGGTGAAACAACTCTCTGAACAAACTGGTGTTGAAATGTTTCAATACCTTTCAAAGAAAGGTGTGGTAGTTCAGTAGCAACAAATTCTGGAGGGTTTTAAAGGGTTCATACATTATTGATAGCCATTTTGCCAGTAAGCAGATTTTGAAAGGTTTTGAAGGGTTAAAACAATTGAGTGCAACAACGTCGTATCTTATTCCATAGGTTTTGCGTGTTCATCCTGGAACTCTGTAAAAAGATACGACCTTGTTGCACTCAGCAAAATCCATGTCTGCAACAAGGTCATAACTATGATACGACCTTGTTGCACTAATGCGACGTTATGATAAGCATCTCTTTGAAAGTGGCTCCTTGTATGTTTGTGCCCCTATAATTTCTCAAGTCCACACTTCTCATCCAAGTTGCAATTCCTTCACCTCCAGTTTACATGTCTATTAATCTATGTTTCTTGTTCCAGTCTCTTCCTGGTTTCTTCCACGACCTCTTCTATGACCTTTGCCTTCAGAAGTTCCTCTGGCTGTATTGGGGATATTTTAAAAAAAAGGGTATGTGTGCTTAAATTGTCAGTTCAATTCTCAGAGGTCCATAAGGTTTAGAGGCAGATAGTCCTTAATGCCATCATTTACCTGAGCATTATTTAAAGGGACACGATCAACAGGGCATGGAATCGGCGTGCTAGTTTTAGATTAATAACCCCAAATGATCACGTCATATTACCGTTGCTTCTGCATAAATGAGCCAGTAATTTTCCATCACTATTTTCATCTTAAACTACGACACCGATTCCATACCCCGTTGAATGTCTGCTCTGATCGTGACAATATTGTCCTTGTAAGGACCTTTTGCTATAAGGCTATGTTGTTAAAGTCATTCACAAATGGCCTCCTGATCTTGTGTTCAATATATGTGATGTGATCTGGGAAAACCCTTCACATGGTGAAATTTGTCATTTTTGTGTTATATACATCAAATTAACGAGGATACTGTGCTGTTTTCAAAACTGTTTTATTCATGATTCTAGGTTGTCTGTAACTTGAGTTATGCTCTCAGGAAGTTATAGCCGCCGCTGTCCTTAAAAAACAATGGCGGAAACGAAAAACAAAGACAGCTTTTTAATTATCTGTCATCATGAAACTATGTTTTTACATATAAAACGATGGAATTTTTATTTAATATTTTCAAGAATGATGATTTAGATATTAACAATTAAAATGGTAGCAAAAACTCAAATTGTCAAAAACAAATTAGGGGACTATTTTGCCATTATCTTCAAAACAAGTTCGCCGACATCCGACTGGTTTTCCCCAGATCGCATCACATATCACAAAGAAATAAAACAGCATGTATGCTGGTGGTGGTGGTGGTGGTGCATGTAATGTATCAACTTCTCCATCTGATTGGCTCAAATTGTGTATCCAGGTGGAAAGAGCAGCTGGTGCATCAGCCAGTTGAAAATACCCAAAGGATCAGATCTCAATCAATTGAAATGTCTAATGACTGGGGCATTTATAAATATAAATTTATCAAAATTTGGAGTAACAAATTGACTGAAATGGGACTTGAACCTGCGACCTCTGGATTACAATACAATACAATGAAGGCATTTATATAGCGCTCTTACACAAACGGTATCACAGCGCTTTACAGTGAGATGCAAGTACAATTTAAAAATACACAGTGCCTAAAATAAATGAGTCTTGAGAGATGTTTTAAATTGACTCAATGAAGAAGCATGACGGATACCAGATGGTAGTTCATTCCAAATGCTGTGTGCAGCAGTATAGAAACCCTTGTTAGCCGCAGTTAAATGTGTAGTTGGCTTTTTGAAGATCCGGGAATCAGAATTTGAACGGAGTCCACTGTGGTTAGGTTGGTGTGGTGTAATTACCATACCAGTGCTGTACCAACTGGGGCCAATTTCATTGAGCTGCTTAGCAGAAAAAAATTGCTTACTTGAAAAATTTGCTTAGCGAATTACTTTGGCAACCAGCCAAACTTTCATACAAAATGTATGCATTTTGGCTGGTAGTCTGTTTTATATTGCTTAGCAAAATTCTCTGCTTAGCAGCCGAAATTGGCCCCAGAGCTATTCAGGCAGTCTGCCAAACTGCCAATATCTTTGTTCTGTATTCCCTGTGACATTTAATGTATAGGTCTTTATAAGTAAACTTTGAATCCTGTGAGAATACTAACCGTATATTTGAGTGATGTTTCATAAGTATATAGAATACTTGTATCATACAGCATCATGCGATGCTCAGCTAAGCCAGCAATGCAGTCCCTCAATCTGGATATAACCTCCCTATCCGAGAACAGAACAGGCTGATAAAAGAAGAAAACAAATCAACATTTTGAAAAATGCAGTTGTTAAGAAAGCCAGGGGTGTGTTTCAGTGACCAGAAACAAGTTTACAGAGCTATGCAGAAACATGTTAGATAGCCAGAAGCGGCTTTCATTGTTGGCAAAATGGAACTTACTCCCAAGTAATATACTTGCATGTTTGCAATCTTTCAATCCTTTTTATACAAATATGGAGCAAAACTATCATTTTTACAATCTGCCATCTTGAAACCAAGCAATAACTTGGTTCAAGTTTATTCAGAACAGTGTACTCTCTTTTTAATCTACTCTTCCATGAAGCCATAGTCAGTTGTCATAAATTACCACGTTCACCCACCTCTAAATTCTGCACGAATCCCCCAGCATCCTCCTCATCCTCTGCTGCCGTGGGGCTGATCCACACATACCCATTGTTACCCAGGATGATACTTGCCCCACAGGTCAGGTTGTGAAAGTGCGTCTTCCGTCTCTTGATGAGGGACGGGGAGACAGTGACGAGGACGCCTTGTCCAAGCTAACAACAAATTAAACAATGGTAAATTTCCGACCTAGAACTTCAAGGAGGTGACTGCCTCAGTTGCCCTTGGGGTCAACTTCATAGATCTGCTAGGTAGAAACAATTGCTCACCAGAAATATACTACTCAAAACAATTTAGGGAACACCGGATTTGTAACATCAAATAGGTTTGAAATGTTCCATGAACCGGGATTTTCATTTGCAACCCCCTCTCTCTTTCAGTAGTCATGTCATGAAATGTGTAATCACTACATGCATCCTTTATCATCTGTTTCGTTGTGCAGTTGTTTCTCATCAATTCTGTGAAACATTGTGTTTATCTGAAATAAATGATCTTGCTTTAACTGAGATTATTCCGGTGTTCCCTAAATTGTTTTGAGTAGTATATTTGCTGAGCAGACTTTCTTGATTACCAGCCAAACTTGTACATAAAATGAGTGTAATTTGGCTGGTAGTCTGTTTTATAATGCTTAGCGAAAAGAAATTACTAAGCAAAATTTTCTGCCTCGCAGCTCTATGATATTAGCTCCTGGTCTATGCCTCAGTGCCCCTTGAAATGGTCCAATACACACAAAGGGAAAATCACATGGACCCTGGTCTATGCCTCAGTGCCCCTTGGAATGGTCCAATACACACGAAGGGAATATCACCTTGCCCCTTTAAGAATGAAATTGAAGGTATGAATTTATGTTTGGTTAGTTTGTGTGTGCATATCACATCTTGTTACCTATTTCAAGTATCCATTTCAATTTACAATTTTATTTAATTTTTAATAATAAGATCAATTTGCAGAATTATATACCAAAGGTCCTTTCAATTAAAATGCTAATTATATATTGAATCACAGAACTGAAATGACTGATAAAATTAATACTGTATTATTGTAGATGGCCTTTTGTTAAAAATAATAATTACCTTTCCATATTTTAAGCTTCTTGTATGTATCGATAGAGCGCCATCAGAAAACACTGACTGCACTTCAGCCTTAAATGAATAGTTAAGAAGAAACAATGTAGAAATTGATTGAAACAAGAGATAAACGTAGTATTGTCCACTGTTAAAACACTGGAATCAATTGTCAAAGTTTTCTCCATATCTGACCAAAAGGGAAGTTACAACATCTGTAATTACCTGATTTCAAAATAACTGAATTATTATGTGAAATAAGTCTGTCTAAAGTACTCTCATTTCAGAGAAAACACAAACAAGCATGCACATTTTCCAAAAGTTGCAGACATTAACTTTTTGCTCCAATTCGTTTTGTAAAAAATGAATGCTACTTTTTTTTAATGACTTGGACACCGCATTGAGTTTAAATTTTCACAGGTTGGTTGTTCAAATATAAAATTGTAAAAATAACAGCAAAAGAAACGTCACCCCTAAAAATATTTATTATTTTCATTTTATAATTAATATAATTTGTTTAATGAAGAATATTATGAGTATGGAGTGTAACACGAACACAATGTGGCAAATTTGGTTGACCTCAAAATTCGTCATGCATGACGTCCGAGGACACATAAGCTAAACACGTTCTCAGACTTATCAAAATTTAGGGGGTGACGTTTCTTTTGCTGTTATGTATATATACATTCCCGATTCTAAAAAAAAAGTTCCTATCGCCATTTGTGGCTTAGCCATGCCACTAAGACAACCCATGGAAATTCATACAACATAAAACAAAAATATTTTCACTATTTTATCATTAACAACCCAGGGGAATTTTCACAGGTTGGTTTATATACATGTACATATCTCTTGATTCTGATAAAGTATGGATGCATTTACAGACATTTCACAAAACGTGTACACTGGCTTTAAGTGATCTGATTGGGCGTTGATGCATTAGCCGTGTTCATGTGATTCTACCCTATTAGGTCAAAGTTCAAAGGATACGCTGATGAGATCCCCCTCAGCCAGATACTCCCGCATCAGTAGCTCGTCTTCTGCTGACCGTCGTCTCAGCTCCCCACCCGGTAGGTTGACAGCAGAGAGCATCAGAACAGAGTTGAGCCTTGAATTGGTGTCGACTTTCCATCTTTTTTGGCCAACCTTAAAATGAAATATAATGAGGAAAATTTACAATTATTACGAGTTATTGTCAGAAACGAAATCGAATACTTTAAAATGAGATACAAATTAACCCTCTTACTATAGCTGAACTTTAGTGGCAAGTAGCTATAATAGTCAAAATCAATCAACTGCCTGTTTTAATTGTTGACCCAAATGTGCACACAGGGGCATTTTTTACTGGTTTTTACTGTCATTTTGACCACCCCGAACAATACAAGACAATGCTTTTACCAGTCAAAAACGGTTGAATCATTTTGACCTGTAAATGTACTTACTACACGTAAGGTTTGACAGTGTTTGACTTTTAAGTGCACGAGATATACCTTGGCAAGTATATCAACATTTTGACTGATTTTTACCCTTGCAGTCATAGGAGGGTTAATTCACAAATTAATTCTCGGTTAAACAGTCATTAAATTTACTTATAAAGTAATTAAACTGTGCTCAAACAGATTTTTACAGGACCCACCAAAAAAAGACATTTTCTGTAAAGCCATGTGTCATTTGTAAGTTTTCCTTTCCCTGAGTAAATAGCAAAGTTCCGATGAAAAAGAAAATCACAGGTACAATAGTGATGCTCTAGAGTCATTCAGGATCTGTTAATGTTTAATTATGGGCTCTGGGCTATGCCTGTTTTGCATTTTAAAAAAATCATAAAACTACTATAGAAATCTCTTCCGTAAATCCATAAACATCCTGCTATCCCTATTTTTGATTTGATTTTTACCTCTGCTATTCTACCAATCACCACATCACCAACTTCACCATTGTATCTGCAAGAAACAATGAAAGAAATTAGTGTATAAGACATTTCAAATAAGTGACCTTGTTTCTGCCAGATCTTATCCTCTTATCCAAATTGTGAAAAGTTGTGTTTACACCGTTTCTCTCCAAAGATATTAAGTCAAGACTATTCTCGGTGACACCATATGAAATTCTCAATTCAGTAGTAATTAGTTCTGGAAAAAACTGGAGGTTACAACTCGACGTTTCGATCAGTATGCTCTGATTATCTTCAGGAGAAGTAAAACTTGCAGCTTTGCATGGTGAAGAGGATAAGTAAAGACTATTTTCAGTGACACCATGTGAAATTCTAAATTGAGTAGCAATTAGTTCTGAAAAGAAGTGGTTACAATTCGACGTTTCGATCAGTATGGTCTGATCGTTTTCAAGAGATTGTTTACATGGTGCTACCGCAAACTTTACGGAACGATTGTAGAATACAACTGCCACTTATTCTATCCAAATAGGACAAATATCACAGATTTTCCTTTAAAAGATGATAGAGGACACACTTAAGGACAGGGAAGTGTAGTCAAGTGAGGATTGGAAATGATATTTTCAGAGATTTTGAGCAATGAATGTATGCACATCCAGTGAGATGTTAGCCATTTTGTTGTCTGCTAAAAACACGTGCTTAGACATTGTGCACAAGTGGCGGTTGGGTTTGACATTCTTTGCTATTTTATTCCTACTGCACTTCCACCATGCAAAACTTTAAATCCTACTTACAGTGATTCAAATTAAAATTAAACAAGTTATTTTGTTTCTTTTGGAACAAAAGCTCAAATTCATATAATCTCAAGAATCTGAGCTAAATTTATTCTGACACCCACTCCAACATGGGAATTCCCCCCAGCATTACTTTAAAATCATGTTAAAATTTTAAAAAATCCTTAACTAGTTCGCGTCGGGAATAAAAAAGTTTTTCTGGGCCCCCGTGGCGGGTTTCTTTTTCCCACACACACCGTGAATGGAAGCTTCCACAGCGGGTGGCCGGCACTTCCGAGCATGTCACCGTGCACGCATGGCTGAACCGAGCATGCATACAAATATTCCAGAGTTTCCTGTGGCGTGTTTAGATGCTCTCCGATCCACGGTGCAGAAAAAAATTGCGTGTGTACACTGTCTCCGACGCGAACTGGTTAATACAATTCTCTTACTTGAATTTGTGAACCTCGGTATGTATGTGTGTATATAGTTTTAAATACAGAAAAATACCTAGTCTTAAGTGGCTTGACACAAATGAGCTTATTGACTGTTTCCACGACACCGGCAACTGATGCATGTAGCTTGTCATCTTCCATATACGTTCCATGTCCTCTGTTTAATTCACAAGATAATATCATTTAGCTTAGTAAAAACCAAACAGCAAATAGTCTTTTGGGAAACAATGTGTTACACTGCCGCCACTTCTTTCTCTAAATATCACAAATATACTCCAACATTCCTGTGAAATATCACAGAGGACAAACTAAAATGAAGAGGAAAATGTAGTCAAGTGAAGTTTGAAAATAATTTTTAAGGGCAGATTTTGGCCAACTAATTTGTGCACACCATGTGAGAAGTGGTATGTGCACAGCTAACTTCTAAACTCTCATCAACCATTTAATAATAATAATTGGAAATTTATAAAGTGTACGTATCCACCAAAAAGGCGCTCAAGCAAGGCGCTAATAGAATACAAAATAAACTCTTTCAATCATCATCATCATTTTTCCTCCGTCTTTTTTAATTTTACAACTTTTTCTAAAATATAATTGAATTGCCTAGCATGCCTGACGTAAGGCCAATGTCCTTTGCAAAAAAAGATCTCAACTTTTTAAACTCTTTAACCCTAACCTTCCTAAATCCTCCACTCTTTAACCCTAACCTTCCTAAATCCTCCACTCTTTAACCCTAACCTTCCTAAATCCTCCACTCTTTAACCCTAACCTTCCTACATCCTCCACTCTTTAACCCTAACCTTCCTAAATCCTCCACTCTTTAACCCTAACCTTCCTAAATCCTCCACTCTTTAACCCTAACCTTCCTAAATCCTCCACTCTTTAACCCTAACCTTCCTAAATCCTCCACTCTTTAACCCTAACCTTCCTAAATCCTCCACTCTTTAACCCTAACCTTCCTAAATCCTCCACTCTTTAACCCTAACCTTCCTAAATCCTCCACTCTTTAACCCTAACCTTCCTAAATCCTCCACTCTTTAACCCTAACCTTCCTAAATCCTCCACTCTTTAACCCTAACCTTCCTAAATCCTCCACTCTTTAACCCTAACCTTCCTAAATCCTCCACTCTTTAACCCTAACCTTCCTAAATCCTCCACTCTTAACCCTAACCTTCCTAAATCCTCCACTCTTTAACCCTAACCTTCCTAAATCCTCCACTCTTTAACCCTAACCTTCCTAAATCCTCCACTCTTTAACCCTAACCTTCCTACATCCTCCACTCTTTAACCCTAACCTTCCTAAATCCTCCACTCTTTAACCCTAACCTTCCTACATCCTCCACTCTTTAACCCTGGCCTAACCTTCCTAAATCCTCCAAAATGCTCTTTGCTAAAGTGAAGGATTTTGGAGGATTGAGGTTATTAGGCATACTTGCCTTTCTATGGTATATGTACATCCATGTTTGTTGTAGTGATTGCAAGGTCAGTGCTTGGGTCAGTGGACACTGTTTATTGCTCCATGCATGCAGGGAGGGTCCCTGGCCATGTACATGGATCACAGATTAGAAACAAATGTGTGCATACATGTACATGTCATGTGCTTGCTTTACTACTGAAGGATTTTGGAGGATTTTGGAGGATTCAGGTTATGGGTAGAATGTCGTATCTGGCCGCCACTATTTTTCATTAAATATAACCAATAATGTAATCTTACCTACCTGGTAAGGTGGAGAACATATGGATGATGATGGACATATACTTCAAATTATTCCAGGATATTTATTTCATGAAAAATCAGGCATTTTTGGTGTACGATGACTTCCTCAGTCATGTCAGTCTGATCTTGTAAACTCCACAATTAGTGACCAACACAGTCATTGTACATGCGTAGTGGCAACTATAATAGGATCCTTCTATTTTCTGAAGGGGAGGATTTTTTTACAAGGGAAATCAAGTCCGAAAACCATCATAAAAGTGGATTTTAAAGATAGTTTTCGCTTTCTGTACCACCAAAAATCGATAGAATGATTTTTTAACTGGTTAGTGGTTGCAAAAAAAATCAAAAAAAGCCCTTAAAAAGTGGCGGCCGGATACGACATTCTTTCCCAGGTTATCTGTATGTAAGCAAATGGCCGAGGGAGTTAGGGTTAATAAATATGGTTTTACTGGTTGGTGGCGCTATACAACTTTATGGCCATGAAATTTCCGCATTGGCCTAGCGCTAGCACATAGCAGTACCACATGTTGGTTGTGTTGAGAATATCGAAATTGTTTGACGTCAGTTTACAACTTAATTTCATTACAACCATTTATGAGTTCAATCTGAAACACTCGTAATACCTCATAAAATCAGTATCTGACGTAATAACATCTCCAGGTGTCACCAGACGCTTGGGTTCACTAAATGTTTTACAAGACTTTCGCTTCTTCGCGGGTGTAATGTAAGTCGCCATGTTGAAGTGCGCCACCTGTTGGTGGTGAGTTTGTACACATTTCATGCGCGGATTTGTTCCACATTTTTTATTATTGCAGGCCAACAAAATATATATACACACTAATAACGTTACTTTGGGTACATACTTTGATCTGTGTACCTTAAAACAAATTTGCGTTTCCAAAATACAAGGAATAGATGGCCTATAAAAAGACCATGGCCCCGAGTATTATTTTGATATGATTGGATAAAAGTTCTTGAGTGCCGGCAATAATATAAAAGGCCACACAGAGGTGCAGGTCTCATCAGCCAACCCCCCCCCCCCCCCAACAGTTCGGACTGTAAAATAATTTATTTGAACTTTTGAAGAGCAAAACATGAAGAACTAATTTTTTATTTTATTTAACCAACTTACAGATAACTTGGTAATTCATAAAATAACAACAAATTTACAACTTACATGGTCAAAAGCTTAGTGATGACGTTATACATCTTCCCTAAATTTCTGAAGTGTGAAATCATTGACAATTATTACTTCTCGTTCAAATCATTTTCATACAATTCGTTATAAGCTGAAATCACAGGAACGTTTTAAACTTATTTTGAGGCCAGCCTTTATAAATTATAGCACGATATCAAACATGATGTTCATAATTATTATATAACTTATTTGTAATTTCCTTAGAAGATCTTAATCTACGACATCACATAATATTTTTTACAAAAGAGCCCCAAAGGTCAAGCTAGCTTTGACATGAAACCATAAAATCTTATATTTTGAGATATCAGTAGAAAAATAATAATTATTTTTTACTAAGTCATTAACACTAACATTATTCATCTTAAAATAAACAAATTAAAATACACACAATTTTGCTCAGCGGGAAATCACCCTGGTACTCTGGTAAAAAAGGGTCGTGCAAAGTGTAAACAATTCACGTGGTGTATAGAACCGCAATAATCAAAGGTTTCACTTCCCTTCATCGAGGAAAATAAAAGTGATTTAAATCAAAATTGCAGGTGAAATGTTGCCAGGAGTGAGGACGATATAGGGACGTGCCACTGGCACTGATCTCTATAGTGACAGTATAATAGAGATCAGTAGGACATGCAAGTCCGAATGCCTCTTCCGTTCACAGTCTCCTATTTTTGAATAAAGTCGTAATTAATTGTCTCTGTGATTATTTGTGAACGGAAGAGGAATTCTGACTAGAGAGATGTGCATGATTATGAACATGTCATGCCCTAGACTTGGTTCCAAGTCTGTGATCGTGGTTTTATGTCTGCCTGAAGCCAGCCATACATACGGCTCGAGCTCTGCAGGGTGCACCCCACTAAATAGTGATGAATTCATGCGCCGAGCTATTTATCATAAAGTGTATGCCCTCAAATTTTTCTGAAAAACTAAGATTTGAGGCCCATTCATTTGATGGATTGTGTAAAAATGGCCCACTATCATAACCTGGGGGTCCTTGGCTTCCAACTGTGAGTATTTTGGACACACTAGGCCCTGAAAAAGTGGTCCTAATTTGATTTCAAGCGTAAGGCCTTTTTCCAAAATGGCTGCTTTTCAGTGTGGACGTTTTCACTACTGTAGAGGGTGGTTTTCATTGGGATGAGAATAACTCCCTGGAAACCTGGACTTTAGACAGTAAATAGAGAAGAAAATAAAAGGTTATATATCGATTAATATTTTTTCTTTTGGTTTTAAAAACTGTGGGACTTCTAAGTATTTTTTAATGATTTTTGAATATTTTGTATTTAGCACTGTTTACTATGGGAGTTTATTTAGTGGGGTGCACCCTGCAGTATCGCATTAAATAGCGCCCTCTTGTGTATTAACCTTCGACATTAACCTTCGATCACAGACTTGGGAATGTTGTTCGTCGGTTGTACACACCCTATTGCGAATTAGTCCAAAAGTGGACGGAACAAGCTGATTGGTCGGAAAGCCTTCCATAACATGAATATTCAAACTAAACCTACATGCAATTGGATATCTATCTGGAGGGTACTCAACGATTCCATTTAAACTGTATAGGTAAGACGTTTTTTGTAGAGAAGGAATTATGTATTTTATTTTGTGCTTTTTTACAACTCTAAGATCTCATTAAATTTACCTATCATTTCAAATACTATTTACGTACCAAGCACTATACAAATTTAATATCGAATGAATATTAGTCTTTACAGAAAGAATTTTAAGCGAGTGTAACCTGTTATTTACGTTAGTAATAGACGCGGCCTACAAGGTTTTTGTGGCCTCCTGATTGGCCATCTCTCTAGCATCTGTATTATTATGTAAATTTTAGCTATGAATACATGAATATGAAAATGCACAATGAAGATAAATGTGACCAAAACAAAAGCGATGGTAATCCATAAGAGAGAGGTAGCGCCAAACATCAATGTAAGACTAAATGGGAATAAATTGCAACAGGTGTCAAGCATTGTTTACCTAGGCCACCTAATTACAGAAGATGGTAGGTGTGAGAAGGAGATCCTGAGGAGAATAGGGATAGCAAGGGTTGCATTTGAGAAAATGGCAAATGTTCTCACTTCACGGAGCATCCATATTACAACAAGGTTGAAGCTGGCACAATGTTACATCTGGTCCACACTACTTTATTCTTCAGAAACATGGACACTTGGTACAGATATAATTAACAGAATAAATGCTTTTGAGATGTGGGTATACAGACGCATCTTAAAAATCTCATGGAGAGACAGAACCACAAACACTGAAGTCTTAAGAAGAATGAGAACAGAAAGGTCACTTATGAATAACATCAAGAAAAGGAAAATGGAGTACTTCGGTCACATAATAAGAAAAGGAGCTTTGCAACGAGAAATTATGGATGGAAAGATAGATGGTAAAAGAGGAAGAGGTAGACCAAGACAAAGTTGGACAAGTAACATCAAGATGTGGACAGGAATGGAGTACAGGGAGTGTGTGAGGACGGCGCAGGAGCCGGAGAGAAAGGAGTGGAGATCTGTGGTATTCAACCTGCTGCGAGCAGAGGACACCAACAGTTAACAGTTTAACATGAATATCCCACAAACACAAGAGGGTCAAGTCTGAGATCGCGAGTTAGGGCTGTGATAGCCAGTAGGGGTAAACGGCGTTTTGCGTGGCTGATGCAGACAATAACCGCGATCTCAGACATGAAATCAAGTCTAGTCATGCCCCAGCAGTGTGATGGGCGCTGACATTTTATAGGCTCGTTTAACATGTATAATTTATGTTGAAGCAATTAATGACATTACTTTAAAAACACTGAACATTTTATGACAGTGTTCAATATGATATGTATATATCAAATATTTAACAGAGGGATTATATCATTTTTATATTTAAAATGTAAGATACATACAATTACTAATTTCATCGTTTTGTAGAGGACTCTACTGAGAATGCGCAATAAGTAGTTTGGCATGTGGCTCATGCAATCACGGTGACACCGTCTGCTTCAAACAAACACCTGGTCAAAACATTTAATAAAAAACGTGTTTTCTGCCAGATTTTCGCTCTGAATGCCTTGAAGTCTTTTTCAATTAGTGAAATAAGGACTATCTAGTTCATTTTGGTGGACGTAACTTAGCTAGTGATTTTAATAATTATATGGAAAAGGATCCGGAAGTGAAGCCGGCAATGAATGCCGGGGATTCTTCGCAGCAGCCGGCGGGAGCCGAGAACGGGGCCGGCGCCGGGGCCAACGGGGTGCCAAAGACGGCAGCACAGCTGAAGAAAGAACAGGAACGGGAGGCCAAGAGGCTGGCAAAAATGGAGAAGTTTAAGCAAAAGCAAGAGAAGCAAGCAAAACAACAAGGAGATAAGCCAAAAGCTGCGGTAAGATCATGGTGACATTGTCTGTATGATTTTAACGAAACTAACATATACAAATTAAAATAATGTTAATTTATGAAAATAAACGATAAAGATAATTAACGTTAACATGTTAATTTTTGCAATTTCAGTCTTGTTAAAAATACTGCCAATTTTTGTAATTGAAAATAATAATAAAAAATAAATAAATAACTAGAGCTCAAGTGTTTGTTGGAACAAACACACAGTGTTCGTGAGAACTTCCGGTTCAATCAAGTCATCATTGATGATGTCACAATCATATTTTGCAAATGTGGATCATCTTTTATTATACAAATATCAATTTCATATTCAAAAGACCTAGGCTATCAATTTTTCGTTAGAATGTGTTGAATTTGAATTTCTTGTTTGGACCGGATGTAAAGGTCGGGTTATTTCAAGGTCATACATGTACATCTGACACAACAAAACTTCCTCATGTTCATGAAAAAATAACAAAGTATCTACTTTGGTTCAGGAGATATGGTTTTTCATAATTATATAATTATAATTACATATAATGTGCAACGCTGAATATCTTAACTTCCAGTTTCGGTCACTTTATTAAATTTATCACGAAAGTAATACACTGGATGTATTTTATCATCGTACTAAATTTTGTGAAATTCTGTTCAATAATTTCTGAGATGGGAATATGTTGCCCTTTTAAAACTGCGGCTAGGTGGACCTCTGATCATCAAACATATTTTTGAAAACGATAAGATGTCACTGTAGTCGCTTTAGTCATATTGGGGTTAATATCTTTTGTGGTTAATGAAATATTAAACCTCTATTTGATGTAATTCTATATGTGATGACGTCATCATGACGTCACAACTTCATTATGACATCACAAAAACAGAAGGTTGGGAAGACATTGCCGGTCTATAAGCCACGCCAGACAAATCATTAGTATGTGGACTTATATCAATTGGGAAAAGTGTGTTGCCTGTTTTGCAAAAATTATGATTTCTCATTTTTTTTGTTCAGGAGGTTCACTTGCAGGGTCAAATCTGTAATCTTTAAATGAAAATTTCATGTCATCTGTGCATTATTTATAAGCATTCATGATCATGAGCAGTGGGTACGAGGCTGCTCATAATCCCTGGGAATGTTTTTTTTTTAAATATATTTTGCTCCTGAACTTATGTTAGTGTTTCATGTTTCAGCAGTGATAAATATTGAAAATAATGAAAATAATTATTAGGCTTCAGACTCAGTGGAATTTTGTTTTTAACCCTATAATGAAAAAAAATGTTTTCTTGTTAAACTCTCAAAAATGTAGAGAAGGCCTAAACATTTCTTATCAGAACCACAATCTCACTTCGCGATAGTTGAGATCCAAACCACATGGTGTCACTGCAAACTGAAACCGATTATGATACTCCACCATGCAAAGCTCAAAACTTTCAAAAACAAATTGTTTGAACAAGTTTTTAAACATATTGAAGTAAGATTTTTGTTCTTTACTTTTAGGCCAAGGAGAAAAAAGAGAAGGTAGAGAAAGTGTCAGCGACATATGATATACAGACACCTTCAGGGCAGAAGAAAGGTACACAGTAATTATTTATATATATATTGATAGAATGTCGTATCCAACCTCCACTTTTTCTCATTCAATATAACCAATAATCTTACCTACCCATTAACCCTCCTATGCCCAGGCTGAAATTTGGCCCAGTCAGCACGGCACTCACAGACAGTCACTTGAGTATTTTTGGGTGCATTGCCAATTAGTAGGTCAAACCACAGAGTCACACAGAGCTGTGTATGTACTGTTGAGTGGTTTTGGTTTGACCTCCTAGCCACATGTCCTTGCATTTATTTGAGTGCACTGCACAAAGTCAATGGGTTGGGAGTTACATACAAATTTTGAGTGTATTTGAGTACAAAGCACAAAGTCAATGGGTTGGGAGTTACATGTACATACAAATTTTGAGTGTATTTGGGTGCACTGCACAAAGTCAATGGGTTAAGAGAGACATAAACATTTTGAGTGTCTTTGAGTGTTAAACCTATAGGAGGGTTAAGGTGGAGAATATATGGATGATGATGGACATATACTTCATTTAATGAAACATCAGGCATTTTTGGTTTACGATGACTTCTTCAGTCATGTCAGTCTGATCTTGTGAACTCCCCGTTAGTGACCAACACGGTCGTTATACATGCGCAGTGGCAACTATAATAGGATTCTTCTATTTTCTGAAGGGGAAGATTTTTTTTAGAAGGGAAATAAAGTCTGAGAATCAAACTATACCAAAATCTCACTTTGAAAATTGAGTCCAAGTTGAGGGTTTTGCCAGAGCCAGTCGCAATTTACCATGATAGCAAATACAGCCTAGGCATTATACATTATTTTGAGACTGCTTCTGTACTTGAATGTGTTCCATGTATCTGTTTATAATGCTACGTAGATGTGAGTGGTCCATTACCCGATGCTTACAGTCCAGCTTATGTTGAAGCTGCTTGGTATTCATGGTGGGAGAAAACAGGATTCTTCAAGCCAGAGTATGGGGTAAGTTTTCACAATTGTTGCTTATAAATTTGTCAGCTTTTTCTTTTGTTTTATAAAAAAAACCTCTTGTTGCCACAATGGCTCACTTGTGTCAAACGTTTCATGCATCATCTATGCCATGCCTTAACCCTAACCCTCCAGGGTATTTTGGCTAGAAACCCTGCCAGACGCATCAGATTGCATCGTTTTGTCAAAGTGACTTGGCTGCCCAGTGCAGCAAGATCCATCTGGTCACAAATCTCAAGACCGAACTGCCTCAGAGTCTGTGGTCACCAAACGCAGCAGGATACAACTCTGGCATTGTTCAATGGGACCAGCTCTCAATAGCCTCAGACTTGGCTGCTTATGCACTGGTGTTGACAGCTGAATGCATCAAAGTGCACCAGACTTTTCCACCTGATGCACTGTGCTGCGTCTGGCAGGGTTAGGGTTAAGGTCTAGGAAGGTAAAATTAGTCAAATTACATAAGGCAAGTCTAGTTACCTGTTCGTTTGCTAACCGTTAAACCAAAACTTTCAAGGTCGGTTTTAACAGAAACTCAACACCCGACGGCGACACAAACTAGATAATGAAACAATGTGTATACATTATTAATAAAAAAGAATCAATAAACTTAACGTAATGATTGTTTAATAACCAATGCGGCAAAAAATAAAGTCTAGATCAACAAAATGGGTGGCAAATTCTTCCAAAATTGTTGTGTGTTTTTTGCTCAAGCAGTCACAACTTGTCAGTTGTCTGCTTTTGACCAGTGTGGCGATTGGTGGACAATTGCTTTGTGGGCCTTAGAGTAAACAAAGAAAAATTGACTAAAGCCGTGTTCACACTGGACTTTTTTTGGGGGAAGGTTTTACCGAGACGATGGTAAAATGAAAAATGGTCAAATGTAACCTCTGTCCGCACTTGGACTTTCGACACGGGAAAATTTTACCGAGACCGTGGTAGAAGTAACCGAGCTGTCAGTATAATGACTAATGAGGGCGCTTTGCGTGACCTTTCTACGTTGACCCGATTGACCCAATAACGCACAGAAAACTTGCTACACATGCACGCATTAAATACGCCCGGCCCGCCCCCACCGCGTGGTGAAACAATGCAAAGCGCATGCGTGGTGTCCCTGTGTAGCACGACCTTGCGCTCGGGCCGGATGTATGCTTTCCTGAGCCGCTTTTACCGACTCGCACTGTCCGCACTGGACTTATCGTCTCGGGAAAAGTTACATGTACCTGGTTAGTTTTCCTGGGCAGGAGTTGGCCAGTAGAAGTAACCGAGAGGAAAATTCCCCAGGCTGTCCGCACTGGACATAAAATGGGAAAAGTACCCATCGTCTCGGTAAGTTTTACCAAAAAAAAGTCCAGTGCGAACACGGCTTAAGCAGAAGTTGAACCTAGGACCTCCAGATTACATTGCAGGCGCTTGCCCAAATGAGCCATCCAGCCCTATGGGTGGCAGTCTCCCCAACAATTGGTTCTTAGTTGGTAGTAGAGCACCAAAACCTTCCTCAGGAGGTCACAGATTCTAATCCCAGTGTGGTCAATGTTTTTCATTGTTCATGCCCAAACATTTATTGGATGTGTCTAGTCAGTTTTCCCTGAAGTTAAGATTATGGATCAACCCTTCCATGTAGTCTTAAGAGGAAAAATACATACACCTAGTTAGGGTATAGAGAATTTTTTCAGGTGAATATAAAAATGACATTTTGATCAGTCTAGAGGGGCAGGTGTCTTAAAAAACAATTCTTTTGTAAACTTGTATCAATATAAGATACATTTCATGTGTATCCTTTGTGTACTTATCCTTGTAGAAAGGAAGTGTTCTGCATTCATATTCATAATTTAACAAAATAATTATCCAGGGCAAATGAATTTGTGACAGAATGATAAATTCATTGCTGGTCAAATAATGAACCTATAATGTTTTTGTGAAATATTTAATTTACAAGGAAAAATTACCAGTAAAATAGCGAAATGCTTGCAATTTATATCTTTAAATGGACAGCCCCTTAATCAAAATTACTTTTCCCACTGATATAGAGAAAAAGTCTGAGAGAACCAAATCCCAAAGGTATATTCATGATGTGTATACCACCGCCCAACGTGACTGGGAGCTTGCACGTCGGTCATGCCTTAACTAATGCCGTGGAAGATACCCTTACTAGGTGGTGAGTATTTTGGAAAGATTTACACTCTGGTTTATATATGCTGTTGTCCAGTAAAGAACTTGTATGCATTCATGTCACAAACTGAAGGGCGCCCTCGCTCATAGGCATTGGTTCATTTATGCGCACTTCGCATATGTGCCCTCCTAGGCACACATGTGCTCAAAGGCACGGCACATATACACGCACCATGCATACATGAACCAATGAGTGACTTTCTTTTGTCTATGAGTGAGGGCGCCCTTTAGTTTGTGACGTCAGTGCATAAGGTTATTTGAAAAAGACTCTGAAGCAGATCCAGCCACCCCCACAAGCAAAGTAAAAACTTGATATAAAAAGAACTAAGAAAATGCATACAGTATTGCTGTATGTAGCCAACCAATGGGTGGGGCAAGGGAATTTTAAATTACTGGCACATGCAATATATAGTGCTGTGAAAAAAACCTAAGATTTCAGAAATTTTTGGAGGTGGGCCACCCCTCCCCCCTATTAAATGTGTAACCACCCCTGTGACTGGTCTATAAAATGACTAATATGCCCTCATTTGATCACCTCAACCCAGTTAGACAGTCTAAAATATCTTATGCATTTAATAAGGGAATAAACATCTGTCCTCTCGGTTGAGGCCATGGGCGATTAAAGGACCTCAAAACACTGGGCCACAAAACACACATGGCTGCAACCCCTCGGTGTCAAACTGTCATTCCCATTAACCCTAACCCTCCAGGGTATTTTGGCTAGAAACCCTGCCAGACGCATCAGATTGCATCGTTTGTCAAAGTGACTTGGCTGCCCAGTGCAGCAATATCCATCAGGTCACAAATCTCAAGGCCGAACTGCCTCAGAGTCTGTGGTCACCAAATGCAGCAGGATACAACTCTGGCATTGTTCAATGGGACCAGCTCTCAATAGCCTCAGACTTATGCTGCTTATGCACTGGTGTTGACAGCTGAATGCATCAAAGTGCACCAGACTTTTCCACCTGATGCACTGTGCTGCGTCTGGCAGGGTTAGGGTTAATAAATGTCCATCTCAATTTCATCTGCAAAATTTCAGTATTGAGTCATTTGTATTGAAAAAGAACCAGATAAACATATTTGGGATGGATGAAAATACTGACTTAACCTGTGAGTGTACTGTGTGTGATGTGACTACAAACTTATACACTCTGATTGGTTCAATTCTGCATCTCTGGCCTAGTAACAGTCGGCATGCGACGTGCATACATTTACTTACTGTGCACCCCCCATGTGATCGCATCTCATCCAATCAGATTGTCTTAACAGCCATGGGCATTTATTGATAATATTTGTATGTAGGCATCGCATGAGAGGAGAGACAACACTGTGGAACCCAGGTTGTGACCATGCCGGCATCGCCACACAGGTCGTCGTTGAGAAGAAGTTACGGAGAGAGAGAAACCTATCCAGACATGATTTGGGTAGAGAGAAATTTGTTGAAGAAGTCTGGAAATGGAAGAATGAGTAAGGATAATTTTTTACTCTCCTTCTAATCTCTCCCTTCTAAATCCCCTCTCCTCAGTATTTGCTCTAAGTGGTTTCCCCTTTTTCCCCAGTCATAATTAAAAGTGTATAATAAAAAGAAAGTTGGTTCCAAGTTAACCCTCCTACTCTAGCTGCACTTTAGTGGCAAGTAGCTACAGAGGTCAAAATCGTTCAACTGCCTGTTTTTGACTGTTGACCCAAATGTGCACACAGGGGCATTTTTGACTGGTATTTACTGTCATTTTGATCACCCTGATCAATACCTGACAATGCTTTTACCAGTCAAAAACGGTCGACTCATTTTGACCTGTAAATGTACTTACTACATGTAAGGTTTCACAGTGTTCAACGTTTCAGTGCACTAGCTATACCTTGGCGAGTATATCAACATTTTGACTTAATTTGACCCGTGTAGTAGTAAGAGGGTTAATATGGGTCATTAGATTGGTGTTTATTTCAAGTTTCCTTGACATATGATGACAGAGAATAGTTTTATTCCCCCTAGATAGGATGCCAGTCCATAACATTAAATTGAAGGGGCAACATTTATACAGAAAATCGGAGGGTAGCATTTTGTGAATTTGACATAACAATTCCTGTGTGTTTTTTAACATGAAAGTACTTCAGATGGAGTCATTTCTCAGGATGATTGATATGTATACCAACTTTACACAAAGTCAGGTTTTAGATAATAGTTGGTTAAATTGATAATTTAGTAATTACCAATATTGTACAGTCCCTTAACCCTAACCCTCCAGGGTATTTTGGCTAGAAACCCTGCCAGACGCATCAGATTGCATCGTTTGTCAAAGTGACTTGGCTGCCCAGTGCAGCAAAGTGCAGCTGTGCATTTTGCTGCGTGTGGCAGTCAAGGGTGTATAGTGTATATCAGTGGTGGTACAAGTACCATGCAAATTCCATCAGTATGCACCCGTAGATGCATCAAAAGTTGCTGGGAGGGTAGTAGGTTTTCTTGGTTGCTGGGAATTTAGTTGCTGGGAAGGTTTTGTTTGGCTTTGAATATTTGAAACAAAATATCATCACTGCCTGTTCTTTTTTATGTTTTCCTTTTGTTTACATTCTTTTCTGGGTTTTCTGCTATTGAACTCAATTTTTTTATTTTTTTTTATGGATTTCTTCATTTTCTTCTTTTCGTCTTTATTTTCTTCTTCTTTCTTTTGTTCCTCTTATTTACATTTTGTTTCTTTTTCAAACTTTTTCTTTGGGCCATACATGTACAATGCATCATCCCAGACTGCACTATGAAAGTAGAGTGAAACCCGAGACATACCCTTCAGACCAGGGACCCAAAGTGGTTTGCCCAATTCCCCAGCACTTAGCTGGTTTGACCTCAATTTCCATCAGTATTGCTACAAAGTTCACAGCAGTTAGTGGTTGCATTTTGCATCAAAGTGCACCAGACTTTTCCACCTGATGCACTGTGCTGCGTCTGACAGGGTTAGGGTTAAAATGTGAACACACCAAAATTACCTTTTTCCAATTTCCAGAGGACAACAATTTATTGGCAAAATAATTTTATATTTGTACTAAAACGACAGAAATTTTCATGTAAATCTGTGATTATTTATGTGTTTTTTCCTTTGAGAAACTCCATAGTGTATCGAGACTTTATTATTCTTTATTTCATCAATCAGGAAAGGAGACCGGATCTACAACCAGCTCCGTCTTCTGGGCTCCTCTGTTGACTGGGATCGGGCGTGTTTCACCATGGACCCCAAGCTTGTCAATGCTGTACAAGAAGCCTTCGTACGTATGCACGATGACGGCACCATATACCGCAGCAATCGTTTGGTCAACTGGTCGTGCACATTGAAGAGTGCCATCTCTGACATTGAGGTTGGTTTGTTGTCAGTATTGTCTGCTTTGTGCATGAACTACTGAGGGAGCCATTTGCTAATTTCCCTGCTTGATTGATACTAAAGCATTATGCTTAGTGCATAGCATTATGCCAGTTCACAATAGGATATATTCATAGCATCAAGGCCCATAATAAAAAACGTAATAACAAAATAATAAACTTGGACACCCTATTTCTATATCCTGTTTCCAAATGTTTATAGCAAGGCAAGATGATACATACAGCAGATAATTTATTCATAGCTTTTAATCCTTATTTTAATAATTAAAAACAAACGTTCCAAAACACAATTTTTGATTGGCTTTTGGTTGCTTGGCCTTGTAAAACTTTTGTTTTGTTTTTGTTCATGGCCATGAAGTTGGTTTGACAGTGTTTGGCTGTGAAGTAGGAATTAGCTGTTTCAAACTGCTTACTAAATAAAATGACTCGACACCAATTGCATAGAGCCACTAAGCAGGGAAAAAATGCATACCAGAAAATGTTGCTCAGCAGATTTCTTTGTTTACCAGCCAAAATTTCATACATTTTTATTTTATATTGCTAAGCAAAATGTTCTGCTTATTAGCAGCTTAACCCTAACCACCCCAAATCCTGCAAAATCCTCCAAGGTTCCCTTTCTGGGGAAAAAAATTCAGCACTGTTGGAAACTGGTACTTTCACCCCTTCAAATGGAGCAAAATTACCACCTGGCAAGAAGTACAGGCCATAAGTGCTGAATGTAAAAGATCAATGAAAATGCATGGTGCATTTTGAAGATAAGGGCATGTTTCCAAAAGTGCACTGATGGATTTTGGAGGATTTAGGAAGGTTCCTAGCCAGAATACCTATAGGGGGTTAGGGTTCAGGAAGGTTCCTAGCCAGAGTACCTAGGGGATTAGGGTTAAAGAAGGTTCCTAGCCAGAGTACCTAGGGGGTTAGGGTTCAGGAAGGTTCCTAGCCAGAATACCTATAGGGGGTTAGGGTTCAGGAAGGTTTCTAGCCAGAATACCTAGGGGGTTAGCAGAGATGCCAACATACACGATTTGGGCGTAGCAAATACGATTTTGAGCCGTAAATACGACTCTACGATAATACTTCATTGAAATACGCTAAACATGCCGCCCCAGTATAATTGTATATAGTTACAATACAAACAAACAATGAATGAACTATTAAGTGGAAATAAAAATGATGACAAATAATTTTAAAAATGAAAAAACAAAACAACAACCTTTTAAATGTAAACCGCAGTGGTGGTAAAGCGATATAGCGGGATTAGCGGCGAATTCACGATTATGTACGATCACACACAAGCGCCGAGCGCCGCTGGATTCGACTGCCTACCTACAACATGTACCCTGTACATCTGTACATTGATCGTATCCATTGATCTCTATTACATAATGTGGAATAATGAGCATACCCGTGGGGAATGAGGTTGTCTGTGAGGTAGCTTGTGTGTACACGCGCGCATAATTGTGCTCGCGCAAGTGCGACTTCAGTGTCAGGCATGCAGGCACTGCTTACTGCGGAATTCTGCGCATGCGGCGCATAGAATCACACGCTTTTTATGGCGCCGTAAGCGCAGAATTCTGTGGTAAGCAGCGCCATGAAATTGGGCCCAGGTGAGCTAGGGCTAGGCCTAGCTAAGGCTATCAATTTGTTATTTGCCTTCGAGACCCCAAGAAAGAGAACAGTTAGTATTAATAATCAAAATTTCTAACGTGATTGATGCATGGATCAAGGGCGCAACCACTGGGGGGGGGTCGGGGGTCACGACCCCCCTACTTTTATGTGGACCTCCCCAACTTCTGGAACATTTTGGTATTTTATGTATACATGATCCTAGTAATGTCATTCATGACATCACAATTGGGACCCCCCCAACTTGGGACCCCCCCCCCAACTTTCAACACGTGGTTGCGCCCTTGGCATGGATTACTAATTCGGAAGATCATTATTGTGAGCTTTTTAAGATAAGATACGTCTAGCATTGTTATAATTTCATAATTTTTTCATTGAGTATTTTCCTCCAATTTACTCTGCCCCCGGTCCCACTAGGGCCTACGGCCAGCGGGGTTCACACCGAGTGCGGCGCTGACATTGCCCAAAATCCGGACATGCATTTTTAGATGCTAGGCCTACTCTTTTTTGGAATTCAATGTTGGCATCTCTGGGTTAGGGTTAAAGAAGGTTCCTAACCAGAATACCTATAGGGGGTTAGGGTTCAGGAAGGTTCCTAGCCAGAATACCTATAGGGGGTTAGGGTTCAGGAAGGTTCCTAGCTAGAATACCTATAGGGGTTAGGGTTCAGGAAGGTTCCTAGCCAGAATACCTAGGGGGTTAGGGTTAATGAACTTGACCCCTGTAGTATAGATAGTAGAAAGTGGCCACATGTTTCAAAGCCAACAATAAAAAGTAATTCTCTCTAGTCGAAACGTAGTGGAGACCTATATGGTTCTTATCAGAACCATAATCTCACTTCTCGACAGTGTTACTGCAAACTGATAAACATACTCCACCATGCAAAGCCTTAAAAACTTTGATAATTTTGACAGTTTCTAAAAAAAATTCTGGTTTGAACAGGTGGAGAAGCGAGAGCTGCCAGGCCGAACTGTGCTATTTGTACCCGGCTATAAGGAGAAGGTTGAGTTTGGAGTACTCGTCTACTTTGCCTATAAAGTAGAAGGCTCAGGTAAATTATACACAGTAGCTTCTTCAAAGTGTAAGATGTTACCCCTCAACCTATGATCTCCACAGCTTCTTGTGGAATGTGCATGCGTGCCGTGCCTCCTCGGGTGCAATAAGAAAGTTACAAATTCTTGCTCTGACAAACTCTGTGTTTGCAGCAAGGTCTTATTAGCTACTGATACAATCTTTTTGCGTTGGTGTGGTAAGTTAATGTTTGCAATATGTTTGTGTTTGTATTCCTTCAGATGATGAGATAATTGTGGCTACGACCCGTATTGAGACGATGCTTGGAGACACTGCTGTTGCTGTCCATCCCAATGATGAACGCTTCAAGCACATGCATGGTAAACGTGTCGTCCACCCATTCCGCAACTGCACCTTGCCCATAGTCTGTGACGAGTTCGTCGAGATGGAATTTGGAACTGGTAAGTTTATGTTGAAGCCTTTGTACACTTTAACCAGTTCGCTTCGGAGGCCGTGTATACACGCAATTTTTTTTGGACAGCGGATCGGAGAGCGTCTAAACACGCATTCCGATTTTTGCGTGTGTCACCGGGAGACTTGTCAACACGCCACACGTGGCGTGCCGTCGTGGCGGCTGACTTGTATACACGCAATCGTTTCTCGGAGTCCATGGGGTCACGGTTCGGTGGCCCCAGACAAAATGCACTGCAAATACTGAACGAGTTCACTCTTTTCATTGATTTTTGCCTAATCCCTTTATCCAAGACCTGTTCCTTTGACGTACCAGCCAGGGATTTGTAAAGAGGGATTTATATCCATTGTTTACGAGGCATTCGATCTCTCTCCAGGTATGCCGTCTTTTCGACCGGGCGATGGTCGCTAATAGGCCGTTGCATCGGGGCTTGCCAACGGTCTAATTGTGCTGAACAAACACAACCGTAATTAAAAAACTAGCCATTTAATTCTCAAAATGTCAATGAGTAAAGGTGTTTAGTTGGATGTCCAAACTTAGTTTCATTGACAAAAAAAATTATTAATGGCTAGAATTTTTTTCAGATTTTTCACTGAAAATAAACCCGCACGGGGGACCGGAAAAAAATAAATATTCCCGACGTCAACTGGTTAAGTAAAGTATTAATAATACACCGACGTGTGTATAGTGCTTTCCAAGTGTCTATGAAAAGACTTCACAGGCGACTCGGGTGGGATTCGAACCCACGACCTCCTGCTTACTAGTGCAGACGTCTTAACCTCTCGACCACCGAGCTTGCCCGATGACAATTGGCCGGCTAGAATCCCATATAGCAGCGGGTTCCGCGATATATATGACATAAAACACAATAAAGGGGGCCACTTTGCATCCGTCACGTTAGCAGTTTTTCCAATGGTGGTTATTTATTTTTAAGTACCTGAAACCGACCAAAAAGTGTTTCAACATGTGAATGGACATGCAGGCTTATACTAGAACTAATTTGAGTTGATTTATTTATTTTTATTTTTTTTATTTTTTTTTTTTTACCCTCAAATTTCAATAAAAATTGAACGGAAAAAGTTACCTCACTTTTCCGTCCATTTGTTGATGGAAATTTTCGGGTAATTAAAAAAATAATAGTAATAATCAACTCAAATTATCTTTAGGATAAGCATGCATGTCTATTCAAATGTTGAAATTCTTTTTGGGTGGTTTCAGACATCAAAAAAAAAATTACAACCATTAGAAAAACTGCTAACGTGACGGTAGGAAAGTGGCCCCCTTTATTGTGTTTTATGTCATATGGAGTGTCGTGGCCGAGCGGTCTAGCGCACCGAACTCAAGTTCTGGTGTTGCCAGCAGCAGGGTGTGGGTTCGAGCCCCGGTCGTGACACTTGTATCCTTGAGCAAGGTACTTAACCATAATTGCTTCGTCCTTCGGATGGGACGTAAAGCCGTAGGTCCCGTGTGTTGTATAATGCACGTAAAGTGGATTGTCGTACGAGCGGTCTAGCGCACTGAACTCAAGTTCTGGTGTTGCCAGCAGCAGAGTGTGGGTTCGAGCCCCAGCCGTGACACCTGTGTCCTTGAGCAAGACACTTAACCATAATTGCTTCTCTCCACCCAGGGGTTAATGGGTACCTGTGAAGGCAGAGATGGTTTGCTCTCTATGCTAGAAATGGCAGCAATTGAGCTGTATACTCCCCAGGGAGCTGAGATGGTTTCAGGAATGATTTATGAGCCTTATGAGCCTTATGAGCAGGGATAATAATATAATGCGCCTTGAGCGCCACTTAGTTGGTGGATACGTGCGCTATATAAATCTATACATTATTATTATTATTATTATTATTATTATAGGTTGGTGAAATTCTTGCGTCGGGAGATAAACAATTGAGTTAATTTTGCCTTACACCGACGTGTGTATAGCACTGTATACTCAGTGCTTTCCGAGTGTCTGTGAAAAAACTACACAGGCGACTCGGGCGGGATTCGAACTCACGACCTCCTGCTTACTAGTGCAGATGTCTTAACCTCTTGACCACCGAGCTTGCCTGATGACGATTGGCTGGCTAGAATCCTATATAGCAGTGGGTCCTGCGATATTTATCGGTTGGTGAAATTCTTGCGTAGGGTGATAAATTGATTTAATTTTGCCCTACACTGACGTGTGTATAGCACTGCATACTCAGTGCTTACCGAATGTCTATGAAAAACGTCATGTCGGGCAAGCTCGGTGGTCAAGAGGTTAAGACTTCTACACTAGTAAGCAGGAGGTCATGGGTTCGAATCCTGCCTGAGTCGCCTGTGAAATTTTTTCACAGACACTTGGAAAGCACCGTGCTATACACACGTCGGTGTAGGGCAAAATTAACAATCAATAAGTTTGTAATTAGTACCTTCCCTTCAAAAATGGTTGAACTCGGTGAAGATTTAGATTCTTATGTTAACCTTGTTTTTAAATTTGTTATTCCCTACCTCTAAGGTGCTGTCAAGATTACCCCTGCCCATGACCCTAATGATTACGACGTAGGCAAACGCCACGATCTTGAGTTCATCACAATGATCTCGGATGATGGCAACATTACGGATATCTGTGAACAGTTCAAGGTGAAGACATTAATATGGTCGTTTCAGACTGAAACCTTAATTTATATTTTTTCACCAATCCGATGATTATAGTTTGAATGCCTTTTCCATGAGGTTTCAAAGCCCTGTTGTTCCTCTGTCAAGTGCAATTATTATTGAATCCCATTAACTGACCAATAAAATAAATAAATAAATGACAGTCTAAAAGTAGCATTGTGTGAAAAATTGTTCGTACAGTTATAGCAACATGTTTCATGAAAAGAGCCATTTTCAAACTCAAGGGTTACTTGTTCCAAAGTTTTAGTACAAGAATAGAGATAAAAAGGGCAAAATCCCCAACGTGTTTCTTGCCCTAAGCTTGGCATATTGGCTTAAACATATCGTCGTGTGCCCAGAAGAAGGTCGTAAGGCTCTACGACCTTCCGGGGACACAAAGTACAACTTTTTGTCCCAGCAGAAGACTGTAAGCAATAAAATGGCTCCTTTGAAAAGAAAAGTAGGGCATAACTGTTGTATATCTGTTGCTAGAATTACTCACAAGACATGTTTTTCCATTCCCATGCGGAATTTAATTTTCCTGCAATGACTTATAAATGGCAGAAAAACGACCAAACTGTCACACTCAAACTGTCACAACCTTTTGCCGGTCACATTTTCGTTATGTCCTTCTTCCGGGCATGCAGTGATATATTCTTTGTTCTTGTCCTATTTAGGGTATGAAGCGTTTTGATGCAAGGAAGGCCGTGTTGGCTGCTCTGAAGGAAAAAGGTCTTTACAAGGAAACCAAAGAGAATCCTATGGTGGTTCCAATCTGCAGGTTAGTCTAATTTGCTGTACACTTTCTTGCAATTTATGTTAAACATTAAAAAGCCTTGAATAAAAGCTATGTGGGAATCCGAAACTGGTGAAAATGATCTGGAATTGGCGTAAATTGGTGTTAAAAATTCAACAAAAAAATATGTTATGTAGTCTCATATTTATTTCTCATCTGACTAAGATAATTGTTGTTAACCTTCCTACTATCTCTGCACTTTAGTGGAAAGTAGCTACAGAGGTCCAAACCAGTCAACTGCCCGTTTTGACTGTTGTCCCAAATGTGCACACAGGGGCATTTTTGACTGGTTTTGACTGTCATTTTGACCACCCTCAACAATACAAGATACAACAATACCAGTCAAAAACGGTAGACTCATTTTGACCTGTAAATGTACTTACTACATGTAAGGTTTGACAGTGTTCGACCAGGACTCCCGGGCTATGTTTGCTTGTATGCACGATGCATGACATCGAGATTAAGTTGATATGATGGACGGTAAACTTTTCTAGCATACCACATGTAAATAAGACTAATTGCGGTGACACCATGTGGAATCTCAATTGAGTAGTAATTAGTTCTGAAAAGAACTGGAGGTACAACTCGACGTTTCGATATCGTGCTCAGGAGAATGCCGGACTCTGGAAAATGCCGCTGCTTAAGTAGACTGCTGGAGGATCAGCCCATGAATGGATGCTGGAGGATTAGTTCGTTGAGGCGCGCAGGCGGGAACTGTTGAGACTAGGATCCTAGGGGTTGGATCCTGAGGACGATCAGAGCATACTGATCGAAACGTCGAGTTGTACCTCCAGTTCTTTTCAGAACTAATTACTACTCAATTGAGATTCCACATGGTGTCACCGCAATTAGTCTTACTTATCATCCTCACCATGCAAAGCTACAAGTTTTACATACCACATGTAGCTTGTCCATCCAGGTGCCATGAATTGGCATTCATTTATTGTTGGGGTTGTGGGGATTTATAATAGCCTACCAACCTGATTTCCACACAGTCTTATAGCCCCCTGACACCTGGTATTATTTTGTTTTACAATCAAGTTAAATTATGAAAATATTCACTTTCCATATTACTGGCTGAGACTCGGATGCTCGCTTTAAAGAAACACTATTAAATTAAAAATACTTTCCCATTTTTATATATTTGTATGTTTCTTTTAAAACCCTCCTATTATCAGCACTTGTAGTTCTTCACAAAGTGGACCCATACTTCAAAATGTCTCAACTGGGACATATTGCAGTACACACTTTCTTATCTAATGATTAATGGCATAGCCCAAGGCTCTTCAGAGAGATGAGGTAAACTGAAGCAGCCACCTGCTTTGTTTCATTGCAAGGCTAACTTGAAATAAACCAGTGCAGTAACTTGCTGTATACACATACTGTGTGACGGTCAGAACAGTTTGGTTTTTGTCCCATACCCAGGGGCATTTTGGGGTATCCATGTACCATTCTTGTGTACAGTATGCAATATTTTGAGGCATGCATACAAAAAGCATTGTGTACTTAGCAGTTTTTTTTTTTTGCAGCATTTTGGAGACTGCATGTATACAAGGATTTTAATTAAGCTTAATAATTGAGAATTTCACATGGTGTCGCCACAAATATCCTTTACTTATCTTCTTCACCATGCAAAGCTACAAGTTTTACTTAATAAATTCCTCTGGTCCATGCACACTGTTTTTTGCCCCTGTGTTTCCAGCGTAACTCACAAAACATCTCATTTTCTGCCTGGCAGTTGCGCAACCACGAGAAATGAAACCAACCATTTCGGAATGGATTTTTCCCCCACCTTTTGTCTTTTGGATGGCCATCCTTTCCATCTCGTTTTCTGAGCTCTTGTCTTAGATAGGCATAGTGGCAGCCTCGTGTGCGTCTCTCGGGGAGTGGGTTGGTTGATGTGGTCGCTGTCGCCGTCACCATCGCTGTTTGGGGGCTGATAACGGCGAGAGTCAGGTGACTAAATTACCCTGTCAGAGCTGTCTGTTCCTTTCTCTACGCTTACAGTTGGATGGGTGTCGGTTTGCGGCAGAAAATCACAGTCTGAGTATTTGTCGGAGGACAACGTTTTGGTTTCATCACACAATGTAATTGTTCGGAAGAAAGTGGACATTTTTTCTGGTTGCCATGATGAGCTGGGATCTAGTAAACTATAACCATTCAAATGTGGCAAACTAAATTGCCAGCTAAAATAATAACAGGGGGCTGCAAGTCGCAGATATCCTGACTCGTTACTTGGGTATAGCTAGCTATATGTGTGCACTTGATGAGGTGATATTAACCCTCCTACACATAGAGGCCACTGTAAACCACTAAATGTCCAATGTGTTGTACACACATTGTTTGTGCATATAAGCCACACTGCCCCTTTGAAGTAATCTCCAGTGTACATACATGCATACAAAGACACATGTATACCACAGTTGACCTTATTTTCAGCAGGTTATACTGTAAACAAACTCCCAATAATAAATCACCATCAGCCACTGAGACCAATAAACCATACCAAGCCTCCATCATCCATTGGGATTTTCAGCAGTTATTTTGTAAACACAGACTCTCCATAGTAACCTACCACCAGCCACTGAGTCTGGAACAAAGTAATATGCCCTGCAATATGTCAATCACAAACCACTAAAACCAACAGACATATGAGGCATTATGTTACTATGCAGTATAGCTATGAGGAGCCACTGCCTACCATAGCAATGGCTTGGAGTGGCCTCAATGGGTTGTTTCAAAAATTTCACTGATTGTAGGAGGGTTAATGAATAGAACGGAGCGCCAATTGAACACATCTTTCTCCTACGGTGTCATTGATCGTCTGCTGCATTATTCACGCCTGTGATTTCTCAGGATTTTTTACAAATCTCCCTTTGCCTCAAAATTTTCTTCAAAGAAGAGAAGTAGCCACCAGGGAAAAAACAGAAGCAGCCTGTATTGTGTCCAAACCTCTAGTTTCTTGTTTGTAGGGATGTGGAGAGTCTGTAAATCCTCCAAAATTAAACATCCAGGAGGTTCAGGGGGCTTTGTCCTCTAGACCAAAGGGAGACCCAGGCCAGCTACCCATTTTTCAGGATTTTTTTTACTTGGACTACTATCCTTAGCTGTGACGATCCACTGGTAGACTTATTAGAATGTACATTGCATATAAGTGTATTATGATAGATAACCCACGTACATGTAATTGTATCAATGCAGACTAAACCAACTATGTTTGTGGTTCATTTTCTTGAACCAAAGAGAGACCCAGTCCTGTTACCAATTTTTCATGTTTTTTTTACTGTCAAATCAGACATTCATTGACACGTCAGTGACACACCACAAATTATCATTATTCTAACATTATGCCTCGTCTCTATTCCAGCCGCTCAAAAGATATCGTAGAGCCTCTGCTCAAGCCACAGTGGTATGTGGACTGCACTGACATGGCTGCCAAAGCATTGAAGGCTGTAGAAGAAGGTCAACTCAAGATTGTCCCAGACATGCATATCAAGACTTGGAACAACTGGCTAACAAACATCAGGTCAGTTTGAAGATATATATTCTGTGTGAATCCTTAGCATAATTCCGTGGTTACTCAAGTTACATTTTTGAGGTATTGGACCCACTCTTAATGCCATAATTTCCTTACTTGTATATTTCACTCATCAGTTGTTTTTCACAGAGGTTGCATTATACCTACATCACGGCCGATAAGGACCAAGCCGAAGGCTTTCAAAGAACATGAGTCAGCATGATGCAAAACGATCCTTGTCACTTTGATTGGTTCTAATGCGCATCGCACGCCAACTAAATAGAACAGCTGGTGAACAGCTGGCACATACGCACTGCTCTGATTTTGATAAGCCATGTCTTTACCATCCGTTAACCCTAACCCCCTAGGCATTTCCACTAGCATGCTACCTCAACCTAACAAACTCCAACACCATGTAGTAACCCACCATAGCCTGCAGTACTCAACCCATCAAACTCAAACAGTACACTTACAGGAACAGTACTCAACCCATCATACTCCAACAGGCTCTATGCTGTTGGATTTTGATTGAGTGGGTACACATGGCCCAAAGTAAAGTTTGAACATTCAAGTCACACAGTACTCAACCCATCATAATCCAACAGTTGTTTTCAGGCTAAAAAAACTTAACTATACAAAAACTAAAACACCCTATGGAATAAATGGTAGGTTCTAGTTGTATGATGTTAGATACAATGCCAAGCATACCTAAGTACAATACTTGCCTTTATCAGTTGTTTATTACAGTAGGTTGTACATAATTATAATAAATAACAATGTTGCATGCTAGTAGAACCACCTACCACACTCAATCAAAATCCAACAGCATTACTGTATGCCTTTGGTACTCTACCAATCATAGTCCAACAGCTTAAGCTAATTTCACAGTACTCAACCAGTCAAAATCCAACAAAACCTTCTGTTGGATTCTGATGGGTCTGGGTGGTGGTTAGGGTTAATACACCCCCACAGGCAGGTCGTGCAGTCTCATGAGACGAAACCTGCCAATAGCCTTATAGCATACTGCACCTGACGAGTCATGCTATTTTTATTTTTAAAAAATATAAAAAAATAAAATAAAATAAAAAAGGCTGTTTAAGAACTCTTATTGCCGGCTTTCACCTCCTCTTAACCCTTACTATTTTCGTTTATAACATTTAATAATTTCTATTTCTTATAATAAATCACACATCACATCTAGCATCTAATATTCATATCCACAACCCTCTATATTTTTTTTGTATAAATTTTCTTCCTTTCGTGCCGAGTTTGACAAAGTCTGAATCTTTATAATTAGTCGTCACTCTCATTCTACGCACTTCTTGGAATAGTTTTAATCCATTTGTCCACGGTGATAGAATTAACGTTCTTGCATATCGTGAGATATGTTTAGGGCTAAATAAACCTTATGTTTATTGTATAAACCGTTTTGGGCATTTATGAATGACTGTTCATGGTCACCATAATATACTGAACAGCAAAAGAAACAGGTAAAACTTGTAGCTTTGCATGGTGAGGATGATAAGTAAGACTAATTGCGGTGACACCATGTGGAATCTCAATTGAGTAGTAATTAGTTCTGAAAAGAACTGGGGGTACAACTCGACGTTTCGAGCAAAAGAAACGTCGTATGAATACAAGATATCAACAGGTATATTTTGTAACGTACACTTTGAAAACCATTCAAGTTGCATTCCATCCGCCTATAGGATTTTCAGGCACAGTCATGATTCAGAATGATGTTAGACTGCATATTTCCCGAAAACGTTACATGTAAAACTCTTGTGGTTGAGTTATGTCAACGATTTAAAATCACGACGTTTCTTTTGCTGTTCAGTATACATCCCTGGTATTTTTTTCATTCCCACTCATTCATGATGGATGTCATATTACACCTGGTGTTTTTTTGGGTGTTTTTTTTGTGTTTTACAGGCAGTGGTGTATTTCCAGACAGCTATGGTGGGGTCATCGTATTCCATGTTACTTTGTTACTATCAATGATGATAGTATTCCTGCTGGTGATGTAAGTCCAACTCCTGTGTCAGATCATTTTAAGGCAGCTTATGCCTTTGATAATTATCCCATTTGAAACTATACATAACAGAAAAAGAAACGTCACCCCCTAAATTTTGATAAGTCTGAGAACGTGTTTAGCTTATGTGCCCTCGGACGTCATGCATGACAAATTTTGAGGTCAACCAAATTTGCCACATTGTGTTCGTGTTACACTCCATACTCATAATATTCTTCATTAAACAAATTATATTAATTATAAAATGAAAATAATAAATATTTTTAGGGGTGACTTTTCTTTTGCTGTTATGTATATAACAGATTTATTATCTGAAGTTAACTTGATGTGAAGTTGGTACGGTTACTAAGCATCCATTAATTCCGTCTGCTGTTAGACCAACTACCCAGGTTAGTGGAGGAACTCATCAATAATTTACAGAAACATAATACAATTGCACTAGCCTCACCCCCACCACCCCCTGTAGAATCGCATCTGCCTGCATTGTGTTACCATACATCCATCCTATACTATCTCAGTGGTTCACATGAAAATTTGTCATTCTGTCGTGTGACCAGTTCCCGTCCAATCAATGTTCCACTTAAACCTTGCTAAAACAAGAGACACTGGAGACAATGAAGGAATTTAAGGCCTGTCCGTATTTGGTAAAATGACACAAAAACCTATCTAACAGGAGAATTTCAGGTCCCAATTTCATGTTTTTTTTTGTTTTTTTAAAGTTTTTTTTAATGCAAATTCGCCCCACACAAGGCCAATGGCCACTCCAAGGTGGGGGGCTACTAAGTCATTGAGTTGTTACAACGACTCCACACTGAAGAAACCAGCCCCTCGCACCGAAACAAGACATGTTAATAACCAGCCTCTTCACGGTGCGAACAGGACTGGGAGGGGTAACTAGTCCAGAACAAGGCAGTTGTTAAACTGCCTCTGCCCCTATAAGCAATTATGGCTAAGTGTCTTGCTCAAGGACACAAGTGTCACGGCCGGGATTCGAACCCACATTCTGCTGCTGCTAACACCAGAACTTGAGTCCGGTAAGCTAGACTGCTCGGCCACGACACTCCACAGAATGTGGCTGCTTGGCTTGAAATTCTATGCTTACAATCACTAGTTTCTGCTTACAGTTAAGCACAGAATGTTTACACTTGCTGTGTAAGTGGTAAATCCTTTAGTTTCGCAAAGTCCATATACACACAAGCAGAACTTCCTTGATAACCCGTGAAGTAAACTTACATAAGCACCGAATGTTTACACTTGCTGTGTAAGTGGTAAATCCTTTAGTTTCGCAAAGTCCATATACACACAAACAGAACTTCCTTGATAACCCGTGAAGTAAACTTACATACATGTAAGCACAGAATTTTCTGCTATTTAGTAAGCGCCGGTATTTTGCGTACTGTGAGCAGAGCCATGGAATTGTGTCATATCCAATTTCATTCCCCCAGTTTCCCTCTTATTCTCTTATTCTGATTTGATTTGCTGCCAGAATGTGGACAACAAGTACTGGGTGAGCGGGAGGACAGAAGCCTTGGCATTGGAGAAGGCTCTGAAACGCTTCAACGTCCCTGCCGAGAAAATCTCTCTCAGACAAGGTAAATCTTATTATGGAATTAAAACCACTGTATAATAATAATAATGTGTGGACTTATATAGCGCACGTATCCACCAACTGAGTGGTGCTCAAGGCGCATTATATTATTACCCCTGCTCATAAGGCTCATAAATCATTCCTGAAACCATCTCAGCTCCCTGGGGAGTATACAGCTCAATTGCTGCCATTACAGCGCATATAGGGCTAATCAACCAACTCTGCCCTCACAGGTACCCATTTAACCCCTGGGTGGAGAGAAGCAATTATGGTTAAGTGTCTTGCTCAAGGACACAAGTTTCACGGCCCTGATTCGAACCCACATTCTGCTGTTAACACCAGAACTTGAGTCCGGTAAGCTAGACCGCTCGGCCACGACACCCACACCACTGTACAGTATTGGTAATCTCGAAAAACATAAATGATTACAGATTGACATGAATCTTGGTATAAAGTTGATGATGGTAGCAAACATCCTTTATATATGTCAATATTTCTGTCTCATGTGCTATAATTTTTGTAAAAACTACCCTACTTCACATAATAATAATAAATCACATTTATAAAAGTGCATTCCGTCTATGACAAGACCCCAAAGCGCTGTACATGCATAACTACACAATATGTAAATACAATTCTAAGGCATGAAAAAAATACATAATATGATGAGAAACTCGGATAGCAACTGAAACGCTTGCCCGTGCCTGACAAACCGAATAAGCTGACCAACGCTGGCAAGCGTGCAGTTGTCATCTGGTAATTGATAAAAGAAACAATATAAAGTTACAAGCTGAAGAGATGAGTCTTGAGGGAATTCTTGAATTGATCCAGAGAATTTGAATTTCTAATATGTGTTGGAAGCCAATTCCAGAGTTCTGGAGCTGCATAAGAAAAGGATCTCTGGCCGTAAGTGACAGTGTTTACAGTTTTACGTTTAAGAGTAATGGCAGCATTTGATCTTAGAGTACGCGAAGGTTCCTTGATGCAAATCAGTTCACGTAGGTAGTTTGGTGCTTGGCCGTTGAGAGCCACTCCGATCCACTAAATGTCCAGTATGTTCTTGACCAATCTTTACTGCATACAAGCCACTGCTATCCTTTCCAAGTACAGTGCCACCCAAGGCCACTGTAAATAAGACCATCTCTGATTACATACTCAACACACACTGAAGGCTGTTACAAACCAGTCTTTAAAAAATAGTCGGCTGGTTGTAGCTGGTTGTTTGAACATATTAGTATGGCCTGCAGTGTATCAATGGGAGACCACTTGACCCTGCAATCTCAGTGGTTTGACAGTGCACAGAAGTGCAACCATAGGAGGCCACTGGCAACAACTGCAATAGCTTGGAGTGGCCAGAATGGGTTGTTTTAAAAATCACCCTGATTGTAGGAGGGTTTTTAAAGAAATAATTCCAAAATGAATTTGTGTCATCCGAAAACAGGTTCCATGTTGGAAATGAAAAACAGGCGATGCATTTTTAACTTACAAACAATGATAGGTCTATTATCAACAGCGATAAGTCAATTACCAACCTAGTGAATAAAAACATTAATTCTATCTTTATTTTTTAACAGATGAAGATGTTCTTGATACATGGTTCTCATCAGCGCTTTTCCCATTCTCTATTTTTGGCTGGCCTGACCAGGTAATATCCTGTTTTCAGAAAAATAGTTTGTAAGGGAGGGTACAACATAATGCTAATGTTGTCAAAACTGCTGCTATGAGTATGCTTACTTTCTTTGAATCAAGATATACATTGAAGGGAAGGTACAACATTGGTAATGTTGGCCAAACTGCTTCTACGAGTATGCTTACTCTCTTTGAATCAAGATATACATTGAAGGGAAGGTACAACATTGGTAATGTTGGCCAAACTGCTTCTATGAGTATGCTTACTCTCTTTGAATCAAGATATACATTGAAGGGAAGGTACAACATTGGTAATGTTGGCCAAACTGCTTCTATGAGTATGCTTACTCTCTTTGAATCAAGATATACATTGAAGGGAAGGTACAACATTGGTAATGTTGGCCACACTGCTTCTATGAGTATGCTTACTCTCTTTGAATCAAGATATTATATTAAACACTCAATGCGGAGTCTAAGTCATGAGAAAAGTGTTAAAACTATACTACTCAAAACAATTTAGGGAACAAAACAATTTAGGGAACACCGGAATAATCTGAGTTAAAGCAAGATCATTTATTTCAGATAAACACAATGTTTCACAGAATTGATGAGAAACAACTGCACAATGAAACAGATGATAAAGGATGCATGTAGTGATTACACAGTTCATGACATGACTACTGAAAGAGAGAGGGGGTTGCAAATGAAAATCCCGGTTCATGGAACATTTCAATAACGGGTGTGACCACCTCTTGCAGTAAATCCGGTGTTCCCTAAATTGTTTTGTTCCCTAAATTGTTTTGAGTGGTATATTTAACCAGTTCGCGTCAGAGGCCGTGTATACACGCAATTTTTTTTTGGACAGCGGATCGGAGAGCGTCTAAACACGCCACAGGATTCTCGGGAATATTTGTATAGATTCCCGGTCGACGTGGCAACGAGCCATAAGCATACGGTGGAAGACGCGGTCTCCCCGGTCACGCTCTGGTGAGCACCATTGGTCGTGTTTGTGCGGTAAAAATAAACCCGCCACGGGGTTCGGAACAACTTTTTTATTCCCGGTGCGAACTGGTTAAATTTGTTAACCAAAAACACTTAAAATATCTCGAAGCAGTAACTACTATTCATTTGTGATTGTCTTGTTGTGCTGTAAACTACAGTTTGTCCGTAGTGCCAGGAGTGTATATGTTTTTGAAAGACATGGGGTGTTGAAATATGTACATTATTCACTCACTCATTTTGCTGCAAAGACAATTTGGGTCTATCACCTTTGATTTCCTTTCTGTCATATTGATCTCCTTTCTGTCATATTGATCTCCTTTCTCAATGATTGAACAGCCCAGTTCAATCCAGGACGTGTGTGGGCAGCCACATTATTATCATTATTGTAAAGTTGTGACTGACATTGTTTTCCACGTTGCCCTCTGACTCTGACCCCACAGACCGAAGACCTGGAAGTCTTCTTCCCAGGTACCCTGCTCGAGACCGGCCACGACATCCTCTTCTTTTGGGTGGCCCGCATGGTGATGTTCAGCATCAAGCTCACCGGCAAGCTCCCGTTCAAGGAAGTGTACCTCCACGCCATGGTGAGGGACGCCCACGGCCGCAAGATGAGCAAGTCACTCGGGAACGTCATCGATCCTATCGATGTGATCACAGGCATCACGCTTGAGGTACGGTTGATGAAACACGCCATATATAATAATAAATAATAAAAATCTAATATAGCGCCATCTCCGTCAAATTGACGCTCATGCACAATTGACGCTCATGCACAATTGACGCTCATGCACAATTGACGCTCATGCACAATTGACGCTCATGCACAATTGACGCTCATGCACAATGCAACATTAGGAACATTTGCCTCCTGATATTACCCTTGTTATGGTCCTAGCATGTCCAATGGTTTGCACACTTTATTACATCTTTCTTATCCTATCTCAGAGGGAAGAGCATTGTTTATGTATAAAACTTCATCACCTGTTAAGCTCGAATGGGAGTCTTTTATAGATGCTGGTGGCTGCAGACTTACTGGTTACGTAAACAATAGGAAAAGGACCTGTTAGTGTATTATATTCAGCAACAAATATTTTCCCTGGTAGATATAAATGGTGTCAAAAGTGCATGCTTACCAGTGATATGCTACCACATCCTTGTCTTGCCCAAGGACACAAGCAACACGGTTGTGTTCAGGATTCTAACCCATATTCTGATGACTCGGAACACAAGTCTGATGCACGAAAGCACTCGATCATAATTATAATAATAATAATAATATGGACTTATATAGCGCACATATCCACCAAACTGGTGCTCAAGGCACATTATATTATTATCCCTGCTCATCAGGCTCATAAATCATTCTTGAAACCATCTCAGCTCCCTGGGGAGTATACAGCTCAATTGCTGCCATTTCAGAGCGTACGGGCTAGTCAAACACATAACCCAACTCTGCCCTCACAGGTACCCATTTACCCCTGTCTTGCTCAAGGACACACAAGTACCCCGGTCGCGGCTTGGATTCAAACCCACATTCTGACGACTCGGCCATCAGAACACAAATCCGATGCACTAAACCGCTCGACCATGGCACTTCCATAGCACCCCACAAGATCATATTTTCACATGTTTTCATCATAAAATTTAGTAGATATTACGTTTGTTTTTGTTTTTTTTGTAGAATCTACACAAGTTGCTTGATGACAGCAACCTTGACCCCAGGGAGATAACCAGAGCCAAGGATGGCCAGTCTGCTGATTACCCTAATGGTATACCGGAGTGTGGGACAGACGCACTTAGGTTTGCTCTATGTGCATACACAGCACAAGGTAAATGAACTAGATTACGACCAGTTTTCATGGTGGTCTTGTTTTTAGCAAAATTGTTAGAATCATTGTGGCCCCCCCATCCCTATTCCTCTGGCTAGGAGCTACATCATTAAATCTGTAATTCAGGGATGTCTTCTTGACTTTTTCAGTAATAATAGCTTTCATGAATCATTGTGTAAGTTAAAGGTAATGTTCAGGTTCAGGAAACCCTAGCCGCCAGAGGCGGCCGTTTGCAATAGATTGCACAATTTCGTAGGACAATCAGTCATCCTTCAGTCCATGTTTTTAGGTTATCTGTCCATGTTCTGGTGGGGCGACTACGCTTGTTCCTGCCAGCTACTTACCACTCTGCATGCCAAAACAACACTGTTCTGGTGTCTTTTCCAGTGGCAATACTTTCTTTTTCAATTTTCTTCTATGTACAGGATTGTTAATCCAAAAATGACAAAAAATTCTGGCTAGGAACCTTCCTGAACCCTAACCCCCTATAGGTATTCTGGCTAGGAACCTTCATGAACCCTAACCCCCTATAGGTATTCTGGCTAGGAACCTTCCTGAATCCTCCAAGATCCATCAGTGCACTTTTGGAAACGTGCCCTTATCTTCAAAATGCACCATGCATTTTCGTTGATCTTTCATATTCAGCACTTATGGCCTGTACTTCTCGCCAGGTAGTAATTTTGTCCCATTTGAAGAGGTGAAAGTACCAGTTTCCAAGTGGTGAATGTTTCCCAAAAAGTGGCCCTTGGAAGATTTTGCAAGATTTGGGGTGGTTAGGGTTAATGTTTATCTTGATTCAGAGAGAGTGAGCATACATGTTTACACTTCAAGCATACCCTTTAAACACCTTTACCATTTTCATTGTTGCAGGCCGTGATATCAATCTAGATGTTCTACGCATCCAGGGGTATCGTTTCTTCTGTAACAAGCTGTGGAATGCAACAAAGTTTGCCCTGAAGGTTCTTGGCGATGACTTCAAGCCGCTCCCTGAACACAAGGTGAAAAAAAAAAAATTGTGATGTTTGTAGTGTATGAAAGTACAAGAGCATCTCTAAAACTAAACTGGTTTCCTGTCTTTATCCTCAAGAATAAAGACAGGCTCCTGGCGTACCATTCAAGGTTTTTCATTGGATACGTTGTGCTGAAGATCTGATGTCACGCTTGGAAGCTTGCGTGATAGCTACCAACCAAGGTCAAAGTTGAATCTCCACAAAAGCTTTGAGGCCAGTATCTGCCGTAATTCACAATCCTGACATCAGATCTTCAGGCTACACTAAAACTGACATTGCAAACACTAAATATGACCCTTTAGAGCTGTAGAAAATTGCTTTATATTTATAAAAAAAGAACAAATTTAACTTTTACTTAAAGATATTAGTGGTTGATATTCAGTAAAATGATATTTCCTTTTTTTAATTTTTTTTATTTTTTTTAATTTTAAATTTTTTATTTTTTTTATTTATTTAATTTTTTTATACAGCCAAATGGCTCTGAGAGTCACATTGATCGATGGATTCTGAGCAAACTGGCCAGTGCTGTCAAAGTTTGTGAAGATGGATGGCCAGCGTATGATTTCCCTGGTATCACAACAGCTATCCACTCATTCTGGTTGTATGATCTATGTGACGTCTACTTAGTAAGTACATAATATGTAGGGCGTAATCTCAGATTCTCTGAAACCATGGCATAGAGAATTCTTAAGTAGTCTTAATTACTGCGTTGCATGTGTGTACAATTTACACGTACACACAGAATGTCCAATAAGGTTCATAGGCCTTTTCTACCATGCCGTGCATTCAGCGCAGTCAACGTTACAGTGTCCTAACATCATTTTCAATGGCTGCTGCCTGTCTTTAGGGTAAATGTCTGATTAAAACTGAGAACATTCCGTTTCTTGACAATACCAATAGTGTGTAGAGGCTTTAATATTACCAGAAGTCTATTACCTACATGAACCCACTCATATGCTAACCTAGTCCACGGCATAGTACGTTTTCTTCCACAAACTGACGCGCAAAGTCTCGAAAAGAAGCAGCGCAGTCTCGGAGACTTACCCGGTGTGTGAGAGAAATGTATCTCGCACGTGCACCTTAATAGCGTTTAGCGTGTTCTCCCCACAGCTGATGGTTCGCCTGCGTCTATTTTAAGATTGCATGTGGAAATGCCTTTACCATGATGGTCCGCGGCAGGCCGGGTAGGGGCAGCAAAACCCGTAACCATGCTCGTTGTGCGTGCGCGCATTTGGAGTACAATGCTATGGTGTGGGTTACAGCAGGCTGGCACACTTCATGTAGGTAATAGACTTCTGATATTACACATTTGTATGTATGTTTTCTTAAGAAGTTGGTCTCATTGTTTGATTCTCTTTCCTTCCCACTTCCCAGGAATCTATCAAGCCCCTTCTCCGAGGCGCAGACTCCCCTGCTCTTGCCAATACCCGTCAGGTACTATACACCTGCCTTGACGTAGGTCTGCGTCTTATATCCCCTATCATGCCCTTTCTTAGTGAGGAACTCTTCCAGAGATTACCGCGTAGGACAGAGAATGAACCACTGAGTATATGCATCACGCCATACCCAGAGACCAACAAGGTATAATAGCCGTAACTTTGTGGATCATTGTTTTGCAAAATTGTTGGAAATGAAAAAAAAAAATCGACAGGGCTCTGTCAAATTTTCAACTTGCTAACGATAGTCAGAAATGCTCTTTGTCAAGAATTTAGCTTCTTGTTTTCTATTTATGCCCTTTCGGTTTTCCTTTGTCTGCTGCCTCTTTATTGCTTCTCCATGAGAAACAGTAAGTAAATTGAAAATTGCATTGATTAGTATTTCCACTCTACCGTTGGCACCTACAAAGGGTCATCGATACCAGCCCCATGGGTTTCTAGATGACCCTACAAAGAATCATCGATACAAGTCCCATGGGTTTCTAGATGACCCTACAAAGAGTCATCGATACCAGCCCCATGGGTTTCTAGATGACCCTACAAAGGGTCATCGATACAAGCCCTGTGGTTTCTGGATGACCCTACAAAGGGTCATCGATACCAGCCCCATGGGTTTCTAGATGACCCTACAAAGGGTCATCGATACAAGCCCCATGGGTTTCTAGATGACCCTACAAAGGGTCATCGATACAAGCCCCGTGGGTTTCTAAAGGGTCATCGATACAAGCCTCATGGGTTTCTAGATGACTCTACAAAGAATCATCGATACAAGCCCCATGGGTTTCTAGATGGACTTACAAAGGGTCATCGATACAAGCCCCGTGGGTTTCTAGATGACCCTACAAAGGGTCATTGATACAAGCCCCATGGGTTTCTAGATGACCCTACAAAGGGTCATTGATACAAGCCCCATGGGTTTCTAGATGACCCTACAAAGGGTCATTGATACAAGCCCCATGGGTTTCTAGATGACCCTACAAAGGGTCATTGATACAAGCCCCATGGGTTTCTAGATGACCCTACAAAGGGTCATTGATACAAGCCCGTGGGTTTCTAGATGACCCTACAAAGGGTCATTGATACAAGCCCCTTGGGTTTCTAGATGACCCTACAAAGGGTCATTGATACAAGCCCCTTGGGTTTCTAGATGACCCTACAAAGGGTCATTGATACAAGCCCCTTGGGTTTCTAGATGACCCTACAAAGGGTCATTGATACAAGCCCCGTGGGTTTCTAGATGACCCTACAAAGGGTCATTGATACAAGCCCCGTGGGTTTCTAGATGACCCTACAAAGGGTCATTGATACAAGCCCTGTGGGTTTCTAGATGACCCTACAAAGGGTCATTTATACAAGCCCCGTGGGTTTCTAGATGACCCTACAAAGGGGTCATCGATACCAGCCCCATGGGTTTCTAGATGACCCTACAAAGGGTCATTGATACAAGCCCCATGGGTTTCTAGATGACCCTACAAAGGGGTCATCGATACCAGCCCCATGGGTTTCTAGATGACCCTACAAAGGGTCATTGATACAAGCCCCATGGGTTTCTAGATGACTCTACAAAGGGTCATTGATACAAGCCCCATGGGTTTCTAGATGACCCTACAAAGGGTCATCGATACACGCCCCATGGGTTTCTAGATGACCCTACAAAGGGTCATCGATACTAAGCCCCATGGGTTTCTAGATGACCTACAAAGGGTCATCGATACAAGCCCCATGGGTTTCTAGATGACCTACAAAGGGTCATTGATACACGCCCCATGGGTTTCGACCCTAAAAAAGGTCATCGATACACACCCCATGGGTTTCTAGATGACCCTACAAAGGGTAATCGATACACGCCCCTGGGTTTCTAGATGACCCTACAAAGGGTAATCGATACAAGCCCCATGGGTTTCTAGATGACCCTACAAAGGGTCATCGATACAAGCCCCATGGGTTTCTAGATGACCCTACAAAGGGTCATTGATACAAGCCCCGTGGGTTTCTAGATGACTCTACAAAGGGTCATTGATACCAGCCCCATGGGTTTCTAGATGACTCTACAAAGGGTCATTGATACAAGTCCCATGGGTTTCTAGATGACCCTACAAAGGGTCATTGATACAAGCCCCATGGGTTTCTAGATGACTCTACAAAGGGTCATCGATACAAGCCCCATGGGTTTCTAGATGACCCTACAAAGGGTCATTGATACAAGCCCCTTGGGTTTCTAGATGACCCTACAAAGGGTAATCGATACAAGCCCCATGGGTTTCTAGATGACTCTACAAAGGGTAATCGATACAAGCCCCTTGGGTTTCTAGATGACCCTACAAAGGGTCATCGATACAAGCCCCTTGGGTTTCTAGATGACCCTACAAAGGGTAATCGATACAAGCCCCTTGGGTTTCTAGATGACCCTACAAAGGGTAATCGATACAAGCCCCATGGGTTTCTAGATGACCCTACAAAGGGTCATCGATACAAGCCCCATGGGTTTCTAGATGACCCTACAAAGGGTCATTGATACAAGCCCCGTGGGTTTCTAGATGACTCTACAAAGGGTCATTGATACCAGCCCCATGGGTTTCTAGATGACTCTACAAAGGGTCATTGATACCAGCCCCATGGGTTTCTAGATGACTCTACAAAGGGTCATCGATACAAGTCCCATGGGTTTCTAGATGACCCTACAAAGGATCATCGATACAAGTCCCATGGGTTTCTAGATGACCCCTTTGCTCATGATACGTGAGATTTTTTGCATAGCCTATGTGTAAGAGTTTCACAGGCTGCATGAGATTTGGGGCTGAATGTGTGGTAGTGTAAGAAGACACCTATCCAGCCAGTCAAGCAAAACGGCATGGATTGACCAATGACGTTACACTGTACCTGACAACCGTTATGCGGTCTTATACTGTCCACTTCTGAACAAAATCGTTCTTTGTCAGTTTATCCTGAAACCCTTCTTCCATGGTTAAAATGTTGCTTTTGAAGTATGTGTTCATCTGACACTATTCATCCACATCGAGTTTGGAGAAAATTATTTTGTTCTTTCATCACAGCCAGTCTGGTAACGTTAAGAATGAAGTTGAACTTGGACTGTACATACTGTGTAGTCTTAAGACCAGACGGTTTTGTGAATGTGCTCACATTCACTTGAGCCTGCATACTATTTGTCTTGTGAATAGATTTCTCATAAATGTCTTGGTGCAAGACTAGATGTGTTTGGCGTTCTTCAGGTGGACGGAGACTGTTGCCAGATCTGGATTGGCGTATTGGTCCGATGCATGTGACACACGTAATGTGTGAGACTTTGCATTTATTAGTTCATCTCCATTTGTGACCTGCTCCCACAAATGAGAGTAAAGTCTGCATTTTTCAAAACTAAATTTCTGTAGAAAAAGAGCTTTCCAACAGTATCAAATGCTTGGGGTGCATTTATCAGTAAATTCTGTGAAAGTTTTAAAAAATATATATATATACTTTCTAATAATTTGATTTTGTTAAGTTTTGACTTTGTAAGTCCATACCAGCAAATAACGTATTGTGTTGTGACCAGGTCACAATTTGGGTCAAATGTTGAAGTTTGTTGACAGTATTGCCGTTGATTCTTTGCAGACTACATGGTACAGTGAGCAATTAGAAGCTGAGGTAGCATTGGTCCAGGACACCGTGAGTAAAGCCAGATCAATGAGGGCAGACTACAATCTGACCAAGCAGAAGACGGACAGTAAGTCAATCACTTTGTCTTTGTTATTCTGTGTTCTTGACGCACTCTTTTAGCTCCGTGCATGAGCTGTTGAGGGCACATGTTGTTGGATCACTCTTGATCGATAGTGCTTTTTGCAGTTGACGTGCGTACACGCGATCATTGACCATAACATACACGCATCAATTGTACACACAATGATCTGTTGTCACGCTTTGAGATACCGGCCGTGTGGCTGCCATGTTTTTCCAGAGATTCCTATTTGACCTTGGTTGGTAGCTAGCGCGCGAGCGTTGAAGCGTGACGTCGGATCTTCAACACAACGTATCCAATGAATTCCCTTGAATGGTACGCCAGGACCTTTATTCTTGAGGATAAAGACACGGGACCAGTCTATCTTGACGCCAAAGTTGCTGTCATCAAGACACTGGATACAATTGCACTGCTAGAGGGCTACGATGTGCATTGAGTGGATACACCTTGTGCACATAATGTCATCACACCACGTGTGATCGTACTCTTTCTATATATAAATGAATACAAACAATGCTTTTTTCACCATTTTTCTTGTTATTGGCACAACATAATATTAGTTGAAATTTTCACAGGTTTGTTTGTTTGTTTCCAAAGTTTTACCAACATAATCAATGCTGTATCTTCCCTAAAATAAATCATTCCTGAAACCATGTCAGCTTGAGTGGAGATACAGCTCAATTGCTGTCATCAACCAACTCTGCCCTCACAGGTACCCATCTGGGTGGAGAGAAGCAATTGTGGTTAATATCTTGCTCAAACCATGCTTTTTTCACCATTTTTCTTGTTATTGGCACAACATAATTTTAGTTGAAATTTTCACAGGTTTGTTTGTTTGTTTCCAAAGTTTTACCAACATAATCAATGCTGTATCTTCCCTAAAATAAAATTAAAAATTAAAAATTAAAGATGTATCACCTATATTTTACCATCAATTTCCAGAATTTTGTCTTTTATTTATGACTGGACCCATCATAAATTCATTTCGTTATATATACTGAACAGCAAAAGAAACTTCGTGATTTTAAATCGTTGACATAACTCAACCACAAGAGTTTTACATGTATCGTTTTTGGGAAACATGCAGTCTAACATCATTCTGAATCATGACTGTGCCTGAAAATCCTATAGGCGGATGGAATGCAACTTGAATGGTTTTCAAAGTGTACGTTACAAAATATACCTGTTGATATCTTGTATTCATACGACGTTTCTTTTGCTGTTCAATATATGTAGATATTTATAAAATGTTGTGAAATTACACATGCATAATTGGTTATTGATGATAGACATAGTAAGTAATTTACTACTGTACATACCTTATTCAGCAATATGCTTGCATGTGCACGCACACCGTGAACGCAACACACCCGCACCAGCGATGTACCTGTTGTGCGCAATGATAGAATATATGCATATACATTGTGCACTGTAATTATGTTAGCTATGTTAGCTCCCTCTGTTGGCGAAGTGCGCATGTTGTTGTTTTGCCTCACGCTAGCGCTAGAATTCATTCTGTAAATATTGTTAATAGAACATTATTACTAGATACTTTGTGTTTTTGGATCCGTCCATGTCGGACATGTTGAAGTGTTCTTGTATAATAAAGTGTTAAAGTGTTGAAATAAAACATCTGCCTTCCGAGTGATTTTGTTTTGCGAGTAAACCCACAACAAATTCATTGGCGGCAACGGTGGAATTCATTTTATGACATGATTGAGACGAACACTGACAGGATGGATGTAGGTGGTGGTGAAGGCAATGAGACCACGGAACTAAGAGATGGCTGCTTAGAATTGGAGAAGCGCACACAGCTTTTGGAAGCACGACTCGCAGATCATGAAGTGAAAAATAACGATACACAAGGCAAAGGTATGCAGAATCCATTGATCAATATGATTGATGACTGGAATAATTATCAGGAGTACCCATCGGAGAATCAACGGCAGAATTTGCAGCTAAGATACTGTTCTGAAAGCCTACCCCGCAGCACCAGAAAAGCTGCAGGAGAAATTGGCCATTGAGCATTTCCTGAAAGGGCTGCCCGACGCACAAACCGGATACGATGTGATGATCAAGCAGCCTTGTGATTTGTACGAAACTGAGCATATGGTTGCTGTGCATAAAAGCTCCAGTTTCGCAGGATCGAGAAACAACAGCTGAAGTATGCAAAGTGACTGAAAGACGATGTTAGAATACATGCTGAAATACATTGCACACTGTAATTAACTGTGTTAGCACCCTCTGTTGGCGAAGTGCATGTGTTACTCTTTTGCCTCACGTTGGCGCTAGAATTCTTTAATACATTGATTTGTGTTTTTGGCTCCATCCATGTCGGACGTGTTGAAGTGTTCTGGTATAATGCACCTTCTCAAAACTATTCCGGGATAAGTTGCAGGAAAGTATTTCCGCAAAGGGTTATATCATTGTGGAAATGTTGCAGGTGGATTATTTTCCTAGATAGATTTTCCCCCGATACAAAGCACACATTTACCCACAATATGTTTATAACTTATCCGCAATATCTTTGGACTGCTTGGGAATACTTTGCGGGTTGAAAAATCAACTGAGGGGAAATCTCCCCGCAAGTTATCCTGGAATAGTTTTGAGAAGGTGCCTAATAAAGTGTTAAAGTGTTGAAATATAACATCTGCCTTCCGAGAGTGATTTTGTGAGAGTAAACCCAAGACAATATAAAACCATGTTTCTCCTGATTATTTTGAGAAATTTGTTATTTTAAAGCATTTGTTTTTCCCATCCTCAAGTTAGATATCAATGTTCCGATGAAAAAGGAAATTTCTGTTAAAATAGTGAACAAAAAATGGGCAAAACATCTTTTACCTCCCACTTACCTGGGCAAAACATCTTTTACCTCCCATTTAACACCATTACACAAATTACAGAATTTGAATGTCAACCCACACCTTTCCCTCTGGATTAATGACTTTCTACTTCAATGATCACAGAGGGTCAGAGTAAGTGGTTAGCTCCGACGTTACACATTTGAGTACTGGAGTTCCCCAAGGTTGTGTTTTATCGCCCCTTTTGTTCTCCTTGTTTACAAGTGATTTTAAAGTGCAAAATGACTCATGTATTCTGATTAAATACGCTGACGATACTGTCCTGACAGGATTGATAGCTAACAATAATGAACTGGATTATAGAAACAACATTGATCTGTTTGTTAATTGGTGTGTTGAAAATCACTTAATAATTAATGTACAAAGAAATTGTTTTAAATTTTCAAAACAACAAACAAACTATGCAACCTGTTAAACTTAACGATGTGTCCGTTGAAGTACCCGGTAGTAAATGAATACAAGTACCTTGGTACTGTGGTTGATAGTCAACTAAACTGGAATTCTAACACCACAAAAGTTTACCAAAAAGCCAATCAACGGTTACACTTTGTAAGGAAACTGAAATGTTTTAATGTAAATACCCGGGTTTTAAAGTACAATTCAATCATTGCTTGGGGTGGGAGATGACAACCTTCACGTGGTCCACCCTGTTTCAACTAATGTCATCAAACCGATGTATGCAGCTACTAGCACTCTAAGCTGCTCATCATCATACGAAAGAAGAAGAATCATTGCTTACTTTCTGCGCTATCAGTTGGTTTAATTCTCTCACTGTTATCAATCGTAAGAAACTAGAACGCATTGTGAAACATGCTGGCAGGATTATAGGTGACGATACCAAAGGTCTTCATAAGTTGGTTCAAACTAGTCTCATGAATAAGTTCAATTGTATTTTGTCTGACAATACACATCCTCTTAACCCGCTGATTGCTATAAATAAATCGGGTAGAATTCGTCAATTAAACCTTAAAACAAACAGGTTTAAAAATTCTTTTTTACCTAATGCCATATACAATTTTAACTGTAAATTTAGTAGATAATGGTTTGTGTGCCCTGTTGCCACTTGGCTTTTGGTTGCCTAGTGCACCTAGGTCTGTTTTATGGGGGCATGTAGCTAATGTGTTGTTTTTATTGTACTTTTGTTTTCTTTCGGGGGGGGGGTATGTAGCGCATGGGTTGTTTTTTATTGTACTTTTGTTTTTCCTTCGCCATTTACCATTTATCATTGTTTCTGTATTTTTGTATACTTTGTCTATCTGGCTCCTGAAATTTGTATCATTTGCCTATTCAATTTAGTTTAGTCGGGGTGATAAATCTTTTTATTAGTTTTGTAAATTTAGAAAACATTTCTGTTTTTTGTTTTTATTACTATTGTGCAATGTGTGTATTTTATTGATATTTTAAAGAAATTTTTACTGCTGTACAAAGGATAACAAATTTCATGTGTGTCACATGATGAATGAATTGAATTGAATTGAATTGAATTGAATTGAATTGTTTGATTCAATACATTACTTTAGTGTGTATGATGAACCAAATGGTTAATTTCTATTATTCTTATGCGCCATGAGCGTCATGCTTGGCGGATACCGGAGTTTAAGTGTTCATTATTATATTATATTATTATTGCTGACAAATATTTTGCTTTTCCAGTGTACCTACGATGTACTGACCAAGCTGTCGCCAACACCCTCAGCCAATACGAGGATCTCATCACCACTCTGTCATCCTCGTCGGCTGTACATTACCTTGTTGAAACAGCACCCCCTAGTGGCTGTGCCATGGCAACTGTATCAGACAAGTGTGAAGTTCATCTTCTACTAAAGGTATGAATCGTGAGAATCGTCAAAGTGGGTGTACACTAAGGCTGTGCCGGGTACCCAACTGAAACTGTCATTACCAGTTCTATTTTTTGGTTCCATTTTTTGGTTCCAATTACCCGTAAACGACTTATTAAAATTCTGACTTAACAATTTCAAGCCACACAAATGGAAGTCTCCGATTTTTTTGTTGTTAACAAAATGTGTGTGGGGAATAGGGGTGCTACTACTCATTTTTAATATAGAGGCGGGAAATTATGACAGTAAGTTCACATTTATAATGACTTTAATAAAACAAGAGAAACTTATGTTCGTATTGGTTATTTCATATGTGACCATCCACCTCAAAGGGGCTGTAAAGTCGAAAATTTCACATTTGGAGGTTCATATATTTTTGGAAAGAGTATATCATTTAAAATGATAGCAAACACAAGTCATTCCTACATTCCTACGCGAAGTTGTGGTGTATCAAAGTCATTACACTAATTACTTACACTTTCATATAAACTTACAGATAAACTTACAGACTATACAGATTTATGAACTCATTGCCCGAAAGAAAGCGTGGTTTTCATGATTTTTGAAATTGAATTTAATTCTGAAATTTTCAGAACTAAAGGAGAATATTTCAAACTTTTCATTTCTGAAAAAATACCAAAATGGCCAACCGACTGATTTTTCATGCATTTCAAGCCGTACTGCTAAATCAATGTGTGCGACTTTACAGCCCGTTCGTGGTAGACGGTCACATATATTATGGAGTATTTATGTGTTTTTACAAAATTGTTTATGGGTATCCGAAGATTTCCAATTTCGGGTATCCTGAAATAACCCAAAACGCACAGCCTTAGTGTTACACCATTGGTAATTACCAATGGAACAATCTGAGAGAATGATTTATCGAAAAGCATCATTTGGATGACTTGTAGTTATGAGTACTTTTTCATGAGTACGAGTTTAGAAAAAATGTACTCAAGTTAGATTGGACTTGTATGCTGTTTGAAGATGTTTATAGTATTAAACATCCTAAGAGGTTGCTGTGTCTGACATGTTGCCATTTTCGAGAAAACATCAAAATTCAAAACTGAGAAATGATTCGTTTGAAATACTTTTTAGAGAAAAGATTATTGTTATGTAGAAATGCAACATTTTGCATAACATAATAGACCCGTAACAGTTTTTGTTTCTCATTTTCTCAAAAAACACGAAGATATGGTTGGTTTCATAAAATAATATTTGTGAACGTCCAGGTTGAAATGATGTACATGATGTACCAATTTGGTACCTTCCCTCTAACAAGATTTGCATTAAATTATTTGAGTGTACAAAGCTAAATTGAATGAAGAGAGATTCGAAACTGTGACCACCAGATTCACGCAAAACATTGATTTTTGTACCTATCTCCATCCCCAATCCAGTGTTGAGTGCATTGAATTTGGCTTAGATTTTGTGCTGTAAATAATTCCAAGGAAAAACTGGTTTTTAAAGGGGCAATATCATCACGATCAACAGGGCATGGAATCGCAGTGCTAGTTTTAGATTTACTCAGTGACTGAAAATAATACCCCACATGATAAGGTCATATTACCGTTGCTGCTGCATAAATGAGCCAGTAATTCAGTCACTGTTTTCATCTTAAATAAGAACACCAATTCCATGCCCTGTTGAAAGTCTGCTCAGATTGTGACGATACTATCCCTTTAACTTAATATTGAATGGGTTGTGGGAGATGTCCAAACAAGTTTTGTGCACCATTTTAGTCAGTTACCATTGAGGATTTATTTTTTATGAAAAGATTTCTAGTCAGTAGGCTCAGATGAAAACAAAAGAAAGTTTTTGAAATTGAGAGATATTTTCTTGATTATTACTAGGGCTTGATTGATACTGAGAAAGAAATCACTAAGCTAGCTCAGCGTATCGAGAAGCTGGATTTACAACGCAACAAGCTTCAGCAAGCCATGGAGGTTCCTGACTACACCACTAAGGTCCCACAGGCCGTGCAAGACGGCAACAAGGATAAAGTATGTGCCAGTGCTATGTCTTATCAGCTTTTTTTAAAGGGACAATATCACTATCAACAGGACATGGATCCGGAGTGCTAGTTTTAGATTAATTCAGTGACTGAAAATAAATACCCTACATAATGAGGTCATTACCACTGCTGCTGCATGAACGAGCCAGTAATTTTAAGTCACTGTGTTCATCTTAAACTAGGACCCCAATTCCATGCCCTGTTGAAAGTCTGCTCTGATCATGACGATATTGTCCCTTTAACCCTAACTCCCTAGACAACAAAGGCAGTTGGAGGATTTTGAAGGATTTTTATTGTTCATTAACAATGCTTAGTGAGTTAGGGTTAAACCTCATACATTTTTGGTATTCTCAAAAAACATAAATGATCACAGACTTTTTTTTAGTTGTAATTGAAATAATTAGTGTGTAACACTTTGCAGTTTTTGTCAGAAATCTAAATTGATTTTTCATAATTTTCTAAGACACGTATGGACTGATTGAACTGAAAGTTAATTTCTATACATTTCTTGATTCATAAAAAGCCTGGACGCATTTTACAGAATGTTTGTTCTTTCTTCTTTGTACGTAGATGAGTCAGTCTGAGAACGAAGTGAAGAAACTCCAAGATGCCATAGAAATGTTCCGCAAGGTTGGCCAGGAAAATTGACCTTTCACCTTTGAACGAAAGTTCATTATGTGCAACTTGATATTTCAAAGAGTAGTGACCTCTGAACCTTGAACTCAAGGAATAGATTTACATCAAAGTTTTACTTATAAATATGTATTCTAAATTTTGGGGTGAACAAAGAAAATTTACTTGAACGGGAATCGAACCTCTGGATTGCCATACCAGCACTCTGCCAACTGTTTGTGGTCTCCTAATTTTGTAAATATCTTTGTTCTGGGGTGCTTGTCAGGAGTACCAAATCTTGTCCTGTAGCAAGGGATCATGCATCATATGTGGATTGTATATGTATCTTTTATGAGTTATTTATGATAGCTAAGCTATGACAAGGATAGGTGAGGCTAGGACTAACTCTGGAGTAATTTATTGGCCCACGTTGGGGGTTTCCAGCACAGCAATTATGACAATTTGTCTGCTTAGGATGTCTGTAAAATTAGCCCTTTAAGTACACAAATCTGACTATGTTATATAATCTATCAAATACTTAATGTCTACAAATATAATAACAAACCATGTTTATAGAGATTATTTCACTCAGTGTTCCCAATGGGGTTTACACTGACATAACAATTGAGTTTTAAGAACAACCTTAACCCTAACCCTCCATGGTATTTTGGCTAGAAACCCTGCCAGACGCATCAGATTGCATCGTTTGTCAAAGTGACTTGGCTGCCCAGTGCAGCAAGATCCATCTGGTCACAAATCTCAAGGCCGAACTGCCTCAGAGTCTGTGGTCACCAAACGCAGCAGGATACAACTCTGGCATTGTTCAATGGGACCAGCTCTCAATAGAAACAGACTTGGCTGCTTATGCACTGGTGTTGACAGCTGAATGCATCAAAGTGCACCAGACTTTTCCACCTGATGCACTGTGCTGCGTCTGGCAGGGTTAGGGTTAAAACGTTCCTGGGTTTTAGCATCCTTGATATGAGGAAGAAGTTTATTCCAGAAGTTAGGTGAATCAATTGAAAATGCATGCTGACCATATATATATATATATATATATATATATATATATATTTTTTTTATATACATGTATGTATATATATATCTATATATATATATATATATATATATATATATATATATATATATATATATATATATATATAATTATAATGTACCTCATAATTTGATTATATGAATGGCTTTTAAACAAATAAATATTCCAACTTCTTTAATAAGTAGTAGAATATGCAAATTGTTATTTCTTGGATAGATGGTCACAAGGTTTATTTCAATTTATTTAAGTTAAATCATTTTCATCCTGTGAACATAATTGACATATCGCCTAGTAGACTTAATAGGCACGCCCCTGGAAGTTTGTGCAGTATTTTTGGGATGTCTAAAGACCCGTTTACATACGCGACAATTCTTTTCAGAACTAATTACTACTCAATTGAGAATTTCACATGGTGTCACCGCAATTAGTCTTACTTATCCTCCTCACCGTGCAAAGCTACAAGTTTTACAAGTCGCACGTTGTTGTAAAAAAAAAAAAAGCACAAGTCATTGAGCCGGTTCACACATACGCAAGAAATGGTTTATTACACAAGCTATGAAGATTTAAAGTTGTGTGACTAAGTCACGTTTATGTATGACTTGTAGCTTTGCATGGTGTAAAGAAATAAGTAAAGACTGGTGACAACAAATTTTTTACATGTTGTCATTGCAAACTGTCTTTACTTCAGTCACGTATGTTTTAAAGGGCCTCTGTGTTAAGCAATGGGATAGGACATCATATAATTTTGTGTGTGAATCTTGTGAATCTTCAGCGATGGGTCGATTAATTGTTTAATTATTATTTGGGTTCTAGATATTATAAAACTATTATAAAAATATTATTTGTTCAGTTTCTTTGATTTAGGGAGTATATATGAGTTTCCAGAGGCAAGCAAGTTTGTTTTTGAACTTGGCAGATCTTTTCAGGAAAGTCATATTTTTAGTTTTATTTATTCTTAGCAAGTGTTGAGAAAGATATAAATGCAATTTACTTATTACTGGCCTTCATTCAGTGATCATAAATTTTATGTAAACTGTTCAGAGCTGCATTAAAATATTCAAAATAAGGGGTTTTCTAGTCTAGATTGAGTTGCGGGTGAAACTGTACAGTATGCAGGGCACTGTATAAATGGTTTTCACTTGAAATCGCACAATGTAATATCAGGCATCTTTATTGGCAATGACCCTTATATGTCGGGATTTTACTATTCTGGTATGTGTCCATCAAATTAGCGAGTGCTGCTTGTCGATGTTCTGTGCAACACGTGCCTGGCCGAGTCTTTGAAATTGTACGTCATAACGCAGCGCATGCGTGATTGTGTTCAGGACAAAACATATATTTTACCGCTATGCATTTTGGAACCCTTAAATCCTCCAAATAATTGTTTAGTTTCTGGTAATGTTTGAAAATAGATAATTTTCAGGAGCTTGGTTAAACAGCCCCAATGAGATTATATTTTTTCGTAAGCCACCTTTGGTAATGATTTTGTGCAATTTGGGATGATCCCAAGATACCCTTTTACTGGTTCCAGTGCATCTATTGTGAAAATAAATCAACACTTGTGTCTATCGAAATAAATGAAGACGTTTGACTGTAAATATTGCCCGTGAATTTACGACTTTTACTTATAAATAGAGAATTAGCTGTTGCAGACTGGCAGCCTAAAAGACCTGTCGTCTATAAATGCAGTCTAGTTATTGGTCTTACGTTTCGAACCTAGCAGGTTCTTTCTCAAAAGCAAAATGAACGATTTACAAACATGCTCACATACTTAAACACAAGAGTGGGCGGAAGTTACTCAGGTGTGAAAGGAACACAAAAGAAAAGACTGCCATCGTCGTTTACTTGCAATGAATTCTTGTGTAAGAAATAAGTGAATGAATATTTCCACGCACTGCAACATGCATTCATAAGACGGCCCTCATCGTTTGCCAATGAACTCCCGTGTAAGAAATAACTGAATGAATATTTCCAAAATGTTCACAGATACTTTGGGACTATGCTCAGGACGAATCTTTCACACATTGGTTCATAGAAATATTGAATAATCCTTAATACCCACAAAGTATTAAAAAACAATGAAATTTTTACCAATATTTTAAAATATGCGAAATAATTATTTGAAAGTAAAATATTTTCTTCTAGGAAAATAAATATTTTCATAGTAAGGATTTGCGCACAACATGCATTCATAAGGAAGATTTGTATCTTTTGCATGGTGGAAAGGATAAGTAAAGACTATTTGTGGTGACACCATGTGAAATTCTCAACTGAGTTCAACTGGGAGTTGTAACCACCAGTTCGTTTTAGAACTAATTTTAACTCAATTGAGAATTTCACATAGTGTCATCGGAAACGGTCTTTACTTTTGCATTCATAAGACTGCCCTCAGCGTTTGCTTATGATCTCTTGTGTAAGAAATAAATGAATGAATATTTCCAAAATGTTCTCATAATACTTTGGGACCACTCATGCCGAATCTTTCACATTGGTTTATATAAATATTGAATAATTCTTAATCTCCAAAAATTATTTTAAAATGCACAAAAGAGGTATTAAACATGAATAGATAGAGGTACAGGAACAGCAGGAGTTGATGGCTGAAACTTTCACAGTTTGGTTTCTTTCTAAGCTTATTATTTTTATTAATTCTCACGAAGTATGAATAAATATAATTACCATTTACTAATATTCTAAAGGGGCTTAAACTTTATGCGAAGTTGGTCAAGTTTCCAAACATCCTGAAATTAATGTTTTTTTATATTTGTATTTATTTATTTTTTATTTATGAGCGCTCTTCTCTTTAAAGAGAAAAGACTAAAAGAGTATTCACATTTTCAAAAAGTTTAATTTGAATCAGGTTTTCTTTTCTCATTTGTGCGCTTATAAGTTTTCTTGTAGAAGTAAAGTAAATCACTTTCAAATGAGATATTTGACAAAAAATAATTGACTAAAAGATTGTAATGTGTTGTTATTTGACCAGTGATTAATTTATCATTCCCTTCGTCATAAATTAAACTTTTCACTTAAACTCTCTTTACCCGTGTCTTGCCCAATTATTTTGTGAAACAACATATATTTGAAAGTAAAATATTTTCTTTCTATTAGGAAAAAAGCAATGCAAATATTTAAACAAACAAAAGCGACGGGAAAATATATAAGGATTCACGCACAATATGCATTCATAAGACTGCCCTCAGCGTTTGCAAAACGATCTCTTGTGTAAAAAATAAATGAATGAATATTTCAAATATTTTTTTCAGATACTTTGGGACCGCTCATGCCGAATCTTTCACATAATTGGTTTTATATAAATATTGAATAGTTCTTAATTAAAGGGACAATGTCGTCACGATCAATAGGGCATGGAATCAAAGAGCTAGTTTTAGATTAACTCAGTGACTGAAAATAATACCCTGGCACATGATAAGGTCATAAGTTGTTTCTTCTGCATAAATGAGCCAGTAATTTTTAGTCACTGTATTTATCTTACACTAGGACACCGATTCCATGGCCCGTTGAAAGTCTGCTCTGATCATGACGATATTGCACCTTTAATCTCCACACAGAAACTTTTATCAATATTCTAAAATATTCGAAATTACAATGATAATCATGTAGCAAAAAGCATAGTTATAAGAACACCTATAAAGGGCGCCCTCTGCGTCAATCTTGAAATGATGTCAAGATTGATTTAAAAACATGCGCAATATGCATTCATAACGAAGATGTGTATCTTTGCATGGTGAAAGGGATAAGTAATGACTATTTGCGGTGACACCATGTGAAAGTCTCAACTGAGTACAACTGGGAGTTGTAACCACCAGTTCGTTTTAGAACTAATTACAACTCAAACGAGAATTTCATATGGTATCATCGCAAACGGTCTTTACTTTTGCACAGAGCCGTACTGCTTTTGCATTCATAAGACTGCCCTCAGCGCGCGTTTGCAAATAATCTCTTGTGTAAGAAATAAATGAATGAATATTTCCAAAACGTTCACATAATACTTTGGGACCACTCATGCCGAATCTTTCTCATACTGGTTTATATAAATATTGAATAGTTCTTAATCACCACAAAGTATTAAAAACTGCACATTTTAAAGTTGTTGTTGTTGCTATGAAACGATGTCCAGTTCACATAGGGGTATGAAAATAATGTCAACATCAGGAAAAGTAGGGAAGCCAGTTGATGTGTTGTTAAATCAAGTAGAGAAAACTTCGGCCCTAAATGATAATTGGGTATCCCTCCATCAAAGGCGACTTCAAGAAGCATATCGACTTGCTAGGGTAAAGAACCAGCATGAGCGAGATAGACATAAAGATATTTATGACCGTAAGGCTAATTCTAATACCTTCAAAGTAGGTGATTATGTTTATTTGCGCAGTCATGTGAGAGGTAGAAATAAAATTCAAGACAGCTATAATCATGAGGTCTATAAAATCATAGATCAACCAGATCCGACCAATTTTGTCTACATTATAGAATCAACAGAGAGAAATGGTTGTAGAAAAACGGTTAATTCTGTTGAACTCAAACTAGTTCCTCCAGGGCTGCTACATATTATTAAACCAACAACTTTGTCCGAGGATCCGCAAGACATCTCAACATTTAATGTTGCCCCCTTTCCTACGAAATCCTCGAGTTCAAGTTCAGACTCGGACTTTGATATAGCAGTAGTAATTCCAACCATTGAGCCTGAGAGTCCGAAGCAGAAGGGTCCCAGAAGATCGCAACGGGCAACGAAAGGAAAACATCGAAACCCATTTCACTTGCCGAGGTCAGTGTTGTCTCAGCAACAAACATCCACAGCCAGAGGGTTTGACAGAAAAATTATCACTTTCATTCTCATTGCATTGTTGGTGGCTTTGATTTTCCCTGCATACACTCTGGTGACACTTGAAGTAGTATTTGGCATGTTACTTGTCCTTCTGATTTTTTATTCTTTCTATCCATTGGGTGACGTTACTTGGAGACATCTAGCAACAAAAATTAAATCATTTGGAATTAGTTGCGCACGATGGGCAGAGGAATGTATAGAAGATTTAATTTAATCATAATAATTGTATATACCTTTTTATACCCTGTAATTAAACATTTCATGAACTTTGGGTTGATTACGGCAGTTATATTATACGAATGTAAAGGGACTCTTTCCAGTATTGAACACATTTAGGGACTTTTCATGTGGAGGTGACTCATTTTGGTGGCCCGTCTGAAATCATTTCTTTCTTGGTGCGACATGCACTAAGCGGACCTCACCAACTCTTTTACACCTGACTGAAATTCTTGTATGTGCTTCATTTCTGGTATATCCCCAAACATCTGTTGGCATGGTTTTACACGGGTTTTATTTAGTAGGCCTACATCATTCAGATAAGATCATTTGAGGTTAACTCGTCAGCTTCTTTAGTGAAGTTAGGGTCCGAAGTCTGTAAATGTATGTTCTCCCCAATGATTTTGGTGGCAATTCATTCACTAGTTCATTCAATTTCATCCCCGGGTGATTGTGACCAGCCAGACTAACTACGCTGCCAGGCCCCTGTATAATACACCTAATGTTTACCTTGTTTATTTTCTTTGTATATAAAAGTAGGCGAAGTAAGTTGAACAGCGCCGCCAGCGTTGATCACTTTGCGCCCGCTAGCGTTCTTTAACTGCATAATTTGCATAAGGCGGACGATTTGAATGCACCTCTTAACGGCTATAGGCACATGGGCGTGACATTCCGGAGATTCCTAGACATTTTTCCTGGAGAGTAAGCAAGTAGGGTAGAGCGAATTTGACTTCTTGCAATCCTTGAAGCCACACCTTACACCTCTGGAGAGTTTTTTGGTTGTTTAATTATTGATATTGCTGGGCTGCGTTTATTAGGCCCCTATCTTCAGTTGGTAATAATAATAATAATAATGTGTGGATTTATATAGCGCACGTATCCACCAACTAAGTGGTGCTCAAGGCGCATTATATTATTATCCCTGCTCATAAGGCTCATAAGGCTCATAAATCATTCCTGAAACCATCTCAGCTCCCTGGGGAGTATACAGCTCAATTGCTGCCATTTCTAGCGCATATAGAGCAAACCAACTCTGCCTTCACAGGTACCCATTTAACCCCTGGGTGGAGAGAAGCAATTATGATTAAGTGTCTTGCTCAAGGACACAAGTGTCACGGCCGTGATTCGAACCCACATTATGTTGCTAACACCAGAACTTGAATCCGGTAAGCTAGACCGCTCGGCCACGACACCCCGTGAGGCATAGGTAGAGAAATTACAACTGCGCCGGTAAGTGTCTTTTAACCTTAAAATGATTGTAAGATTTTATTTTAAGAATGATTGCTGAAGTGAAATTGGCTTTAGGTTAGATTAACTGTTTTATTAAAGATACAGAATTTGTGTATAATATTTTGAATGGATAACTGAATTTCGATGGATTTAATATTTGTTTCACTTTTATTTACAGAAAGCCATAATATTATTAGTGACTGTCGTTTTGTAAAGTATAAATACTGTAAATTTCATCCACACCACGCCGAATAAATAACTTGTAAAGAAACATAATCTCTGACTCTTTTCGTTGTCACCATCCCGCGTAACCTTACCAACTCGGTTACATAATACCTCGTACCCACTGCTCCCTCGCCCTAAAACAGGACGATTCCAATATCCAACTATCTTGGATACTTATGCAAATAAGGTGGTAGACCGATACCGTTACTACAAAAAAAAAATGCTGCAGTGGGGAGGCCGGGACTAGACCACCCAATGTATTTCCTCATAATTTCGGTAAAATCACTTGTCCATTTCATGCACATGCGTAATATTGTGTCAAGAAGAAAAATATTGAAACATTTAGTTTCTTCGAAATAATACTAAAATTGTTTTTTTTTTAAAGCTGAACTATGACTAGAAACTGTAGACTTATTGTTTTGGCCTTATAAACCTTCTGTAAAAAAAACCACCTCATTAAACAGCATCAATAATTGCTGGATCCAAGGGGCGGGACAAACTTGGGGCGAGGCATGTGCCTCAGTCACCACTGCGGAAAGCATTTTCCCACCAGAATCTAGTTGGCAGAACGAGCTAAACCCCAGTGCGAATGAGGCTGTATTTGTGTTCATTCATCCCGGAGTATAATGGGGGGTTTTTTCAGTCGAGGAAATAACTTATTTCCACTTATTTTCACAACAAGATGTCCACCTCAAGGATTGTTCAGATGCGTTAGCGAAGGGGTTGGTGGACAGCGGTGTGTACACAGTCCACCCCGAAGACTCTGGTGAACCGATCGAGGTCTACTGTGACATGGAGACAGACGGCGGTGGATGGATGGTAAGATATATCTGATTCAAGTGATTCAGAGACGAAAACGGTTCGAAAAAGGCCAAATTAAATAAATGAGTAAATAGGTTAAACTGACTAAAATGTACCCGCATGTACGTCTTATTGTATTATGTTATTGTGTATGCATATTCATGGGCGGATCCAGAATTTTTTTTAGGGGGGGGGGGCTGAGAATCAAAAACAATTATTTTTCAGTACTACAAAAATTACAATGAAATAATCAAAGGGAGAGAAAAACAAAGCACACTGTGGGAATGGGAGTGCGTTCTCCCCTCCCCTCCCCCTCTCTCTCTCTTTTTATCTTAATTTTTTTTTTTTAAACGATTTTAGGGGGGGGCTAAAGCCCCCTTAACCCCTCCCCCTGGATCCGCCAATGATATTCTGTTGTCAGTAAGTATTCACTTGAAAAAAATGAATAAGAAAGGAAAGAAAGAACCAGTAAGAAAGAAAGAAAACACTATGGAAGGAAGTAATGTAAGGAGCTTAGTAACTAACAAGTTACAGAGTAACTCGGGTTCAAACATCATACCGAGAAGAATAACTTGGTAAATAAGCTATTTCATTTTGCACGGGAAATGGTTCTACATTAATTATTATAGCCAGACTTGTGGTATTTGTACGCGAATACCTTCTATATACGCCACTACTCATACTCATGATAAAGTACTCGTCTACAAGTCTGATAGCATAATGTTTGATCAATAATTTTAAAAGGATGCCAAGAGGATAAAAGCTTGATTCTAAACAAGAGAAGCCTGGAATGTTGCCACAATTCGTCCCAAATTTGCCATAGTGACCAATCTGACTTTTTTCAATTTTAAGTTATTCCGCCCATTAGTACATTTAGGAAGAGACCTACCATTGTATCTAATCCACATGCATGTATTCCTTATAGTTTTGGAGATAGAGCATGCATTCAAATGACGAATGCTCTAACTGGCTATTTTTGTAATTTGGCAAAGTGACCAATACCGCATTGGTCACTATGCCAACGTAATTCGGAATTGGTCACTATGGCAAATTAGGGCCGAATTTTGCAAAATTTACGCAGGGATCTGCTAGTAATGACTCGGGTATAGAGTTGGCTTTGAGATCATCAAATGTTTCAATTAATGTCATGTTTCAAGGTGTTCCAGCGGCGCCGGAACGGCTCCGTTGACTTCTACCGGAACTTTGCCAGCTACCGCCAGGGGTTTGGAGAGCCTGAGGCTGAGTTTTGGCTCGGTAATGACAACCTGCATCGGCTGACATCCCAGGGCAATTACGAACTAAGAGTTGATCTCACGGACTTCGAGGGGGAGTCTAGGTATGCTGTCTACAGCTCGTTCCAAATTGGTGACGTGAATGATGACTACAGATTGACAGTAGGTTATTCGGGAACGGCTGGTAAGATATTATTATGCATATAAATGTACCTAAACGTAAGTAAGATGTTTATAAGAGGTTTCGTTCCTCAATGATAGTTAGCCCATTAATTATCTCAAATATTTAAACATGCAGTTTTGTTGGTTGACCGTATAGGGGTCAATGCTTTTAAATTTGGTACGAGAAAGTGTGAAATATTATAACCTAATAGAAAGGATGTTACTGTCAATAGGTAATTTCAAAACTTTTATTACTTCTGAAGAAAATCTAGATTCCACGATAAAATCCTGAAATATATAGCAAGGATAGAAATCGGT
>CM055835.1:4726592-4787852 GCA_029582265.1 Zoroaster sp. YZ-2022 | reverse complement strand
TACTTTTAAGTAGAAAGTCTTGGGTTCGAGTCCTGCCCACATCGCCTGTGGATGTTTTTTCTGCAGACACTTGATAACTGAGTATACAGTGTTCAGACACATTGTTGAATATTTGCGGAAAAAATCCACAAGCAACTTAATTGTGGCTTGGTTAAGATGTTTGCACTTTTAAGCAGAAGGTCATGGGTTCAAGTCCCATCCGTAATTTATTTACAGCATTTTTTGTTTTTGTTTTCAGGTAAAAAGAAAATTATCGATAAAATAGCGATATTGCAACCACTTACCCACGGCAGTAACAGCTGGGTCTACGTTAAGTGTTGTTTGCCCGTTGTTCAGTGCACCCTCTGTTAGAATGTCACCACTCAGTACTTCCATGACCATTGTGGGTGTTACAGCTGAATTGGGCGGCAGTGTTGCAACTACGGTGGCCAGGACGCTGCCCCGCGCCAGAAAGATCCCACCTACTGAATTGATGTTACCCCTGGTGCCTGGGTCCTGCTGAAGGTGTCTGTTCACCTAAATGTGGAATGACTCTGGAATGAGTTATTAAACACAAACAATTCCTCCGCCTCGTGCTGCATCATGCTAATCACGCACATCTGAAACCACCACCCGGCTACTTAAGCAGTTCTAACGTAAGAGTCCGGCATTCTCCTGAAGACGATCAGAGTATACTGATCGAAACGTCAAGTTATCATACACTTGTTCTCCTCAGAACCAACAATATTTACAACTCTTGCGAGATATTTTCATGGTAAAGGGCTCAACAAACTATATTAGTCCTTTAACTCCAACCACCCCAAATCCTGCAAAATCCTCCAAGGGGCACTTTTTGGGGAAAAATTCAGCACTGTTGGAAACTGGTACTTTCACCTCTTCAAATGTGACAAAATTACTACCTGGCAAGAAGTACAGGCCATAAGTGCTGAATATAAAAGATCAATTGAAGATAAGGGCATGTTTCCAAAAGTGCACTGATGGATTTTGGAGGATTCAGGAAGGTTCCTAGCCAGAATACCTAGGGGGTTAGGGTTAATATTGCACTGTGAAAACATGCAGTGCATGACAAACTGAGTGAGATCAACTTACCACACTAGAGATCAAGGCGAGGAACTTGACTGACGCTGCAGAATTAGGGTCATTATACACATCTAGGAACTCAACAGCAGTTCCATTCACTCCAAGTACACGCAATGTGGTTGTAATTGATTTCTGTAACGTATCTGGAAACCAAAACAAGAGGTAGATTGCAGGGGTATGTTTTGACAAAAGTAAAAATCCAGAAGAATGAGTAGCAGGCCTGGGTATTCACAAATGACCTTTAACTGTGTAAATAAATAAGAAAAGTTTCAATAAACATAATATTTTTCTAACCAGGCCTCAGTTATTTTACTTACCTTCATTTTGATTGGCCTAAAGTATTTTGTGAATAAATAAGTAGTTAATAGGATTAGAATCAAAGTCTTGGCCCATGAGGGCAGTAGTCAAGTAGGACAGTGCTGTGATGCTATGTGAATTGCTATTGTTCTATTGTGTGTGTGTGCATCTTTTCTTTTTGCCATGGTTGGGAGCAGATGTAAAGAAATTCCTGTCAGATTCCATCGGGGTGGGACCAGGCAGTAGCTTTGCTATCATTAAGGCACACTTGTCAGAGAATCCTTAAGCAGTCTACATCTATGTCACATCGTTTGCAATCAGGCAGCCTTGTGAATGCTCATATATATATATATATAAACGGGTAGCGAGCAAAGAAAAATTGGCTGATGCCGGACTCGAACCCGCTACCTCTCGATTACCGTACGAGCGCTCTACCAACTGAGCTAACCAGCCCCTATGTTGGTGGGCGGTCCACTTATGCCAATTATCTATTGCTCTATGGGGCCAGGTCAGAGGCCAAACCATACCTGCCGAGTAGCCAGGGATCAAGCCCCGGTCAGATGCAAACAACCCGGGTAACGGCAGTAGCGGGGATCACACAATTAACGGGACACAAGCCTTTTATGTGGTTGTACACAAAGTAGATTTATATGGAGAAACTGACCTACACTTCAATTTCCTAATCGTAAGTTTAATTACTGATTTATTTCCTGGGCATTTTAGTTGTAAATCTTGGTAGAATTTATAAGATATTTAGTAGAAAATAATTGCAGAAATGGGGATATTTATATTGAATTTAATCCATTTAATGGAGCTCGAACACTTGGAAGTTCAGAGAATGGTATGAACGTTTTGTGCCAAGTCTCATAATCTGGTTATTGTAAAACCCTGCAGTGAAAAGAGATTGGTTATTCTCAATACTATTTTATAGATGGCGTTCCTCCTGGGTACAAGCTATATGTAGTACTAAGTGAAGATGCATTTTCTCCTTCATGACATAATTTCTATACGTCTTCTGAAGCACCGAGGTCGACGACATTGTCGAAGAACCTACCGCACATTGCCCGTTAATTTATTTTGTGCACGAGACCTCGGCTATTTCTGGTATTCTGCCATTTGCTACTTTATAGAATTTGGGAATTGTGTATTCCGACATTTGTTACTTTATAAAATTTGGGAGTTGGGTATTCCGGTATCTGTAGATTTTATGACTTTTAAGTGAGGATTAAATCAGTATAAATCATAGAAGTTTGACAGTTCTTTATTTCAGTCGGCTAGAGATGTTCACATCCTATGATGCCAGGGAGGGAGCCACCCATAGTGGTTACATGACATGGGTCTCCCTTTGGTCTAGAGGACAAAGCCCCCTGAACCTCCTGGATGTTTAATTTTGGAGGATTTACATCCCCAAAACAAGAAACTAGCTGTACACAATACAGGCTACTTCTTTCTTTCCTTGATGGCTGCTTCTCTTCTTTCAAGAACATTTTTAAGGCAAAGGGAGATTTGTAAAAAATGCTGAAAGCAGGAAAAATCCTGAGGAATCACAGACCTGAAATTGAGAGACACGTTAACAGACGGCACATTGACTGAAACATTGAGTCAACCCACAGGTTGTGCAGAGACACCTTAACAGACGGCACATTGACTGAAACATTGAGTCAACCCACAGGTTGTGCAGAGACACCTTAACAGACGGCACATTGACTGAAACATTGAGTCAACCCACAGGTTGTGCAGAGACACCTTAACAGACGGCACATTGACTGAAACATTGAGTCAACCCACAGGTTGTGCAGAGACACCTTAACAGACGGCACATTGACTGAAACATTGAGTCAACCCACAGGTTGTGCAGAGACACCTTAACAGACGGCACATTGACTGAAACATTGAGTCAACCCACAGGTTGTTGCACAGAACTGTACAACACGAGAGAGATTATTACATGGTATTACCACAAACCAGCCAGCACATGTGCAGTGGGCGTGGTTTGTGTTAGAATTAAGTCACACTTACCAACAGAATAGGTTAAATATATCTGCGAAAATGACATCATTGCCTTACCTTGACAGACTCCTCCTGCTTTGACGTAATTGTCCAAGGCGCGGCACTCACAGGTGTAGCCAGTGGTCGATGCATATGGGTCAGGTAGACAGTACTCACCCACTCCATTACAGAGGGTTGGGGTAACTACACAAGGGTCGCCCTCTGTAGAACAAGAACATCCAAATTCAGGTGATTTTTTTAAATTTTTTAAATTTTTAAAAATTATTTATTTATTTTTTCCCAATCTATTTTTTAGAGCCCCTATACACTGTTGGTAAATCTTGAAAAACACAAATGATCACACAGGTTGGTGAAATTCTTGCGTCGAGTGATAAACAACCGATTTAATTTTGCCCTACACCGACGTGTGTATAGCACTGTATACTCGGTGCTTTCCGAGTTTCTGTGAAAAAACTTCACAGGCGACTCGGGCGGGATTCAGACCCACGATATCCTGCTTATTAGTGCAGAAGTCTTAATCTCTCGTCTACCGAGCTTACTAGTGCAGACGTCTTAACCTCTCGTCTACCGAGCTTGCCCGATGATGATAGGCCGGCTAGAATCCTATATAGCAGCGGGTTCCGTGATATCTATAGGTTGGTGAAATGATCAGTTTACATTGCTGTAAAGTTGATGATGTATCAAACATCCCTTGAAATATTTCTGTCTCGAGTGAAATTTTTAAAGTAAAATTAGTGAAAAAAAATCCCCAAATGAATTTGTCATCCGAAGACAGAAATTCCATGTTTGGAATGAATACAAACAATCTGAATGCTTTTTCACTATTTCCACGTTAAAGACTTGATGAAAACACTCAAACATTCACAGGTTAGTTTCTATACAGGTTAGTTTCTGTATCCGACCGCCACTTTTTCTCATTGAATATAACCAATAAAGTAATCTTACCTACCCAGTAAGGTGGAGAACATATGGATGATGATGATGGACATATACTTCAAATTATTCCAGGATATTTATTTCATGAAAAATCAGGCATTTTTGGTATACGATGACTTCCTCAGTCATGTCAGTCTGATCTTGTAAACTCCACAATTAGTAACCAACACGGTCATTGTACATGCGCAGTGGCAACTATAATAGGATCCTTCTATTTTCTGAAGGGGAGGATTTTTTTAGAAGGGAAATAAAGTCCGAAAACTATCATAAAAGTGGATTTTAAAGATAGTTTTCGCTTTCTGTACCACCAAAAATCGATAGAATAATTGTTTAACTGGTTAGTGGTTGCAAAAAAATTCCAAAAAAAGCCCTTAAAAAGTGGCGGTTGGATATGACATTCTTTTCCCTCTATCTTAATTCTACCAAAATTTAACAAACGTACCATGGCATCTCTCCACCTAGGGATAAAAGTGGTCCTGTGGGGACAGAGAGGACCACTGTGTTTGATAAAGCCGATGAGTGTAGAAGCTTACTAGCCTGAAGATCTGATGTCACGCATCTTGTGAATTATGCCAGATACCGGCCTCTGTTTCATGGAGATTCAACTTTGACCTTGTTTGGTAGCTAGCGCACGAGCTTCGAAGCGTGACGTCAGATCTTCAGCACAATGTATCCAATGAGATACCTTGAATGGTATGGCCGGAGCCCGTCTCTTTCCTTGATATGAGGAGACCAGTCTAAATTCTTACCTGCACATGTAACACCCGAAATGCCCTGGGGACATACACACTCACAATGAGTCGCATCAAATATACCTCCATTCAAACAGCTAGTAGAATCCAATGGACAAACTATACAAAATAACAATTACAATATTTAATTAGATTTGAAGCTTTGCTGTATAGTGGAGAGTACAATACAGCTTTAGATATGAATTTCTCTCTTAAAGGGAAGGTCCATCATTGTAACATTCAAAACTTTGTAACAGTTTTTCATCATTTTCTCAAAAACATGAATAAAGTGAACAAGCAAACATCTTACCTGAGCAGTTGCTGTCAGTCCAGCTTTGAGCACAGTTACAAGTGCAGTTTTGTGAGTCCAATACCCCTCCATTCAAACATACCAATGGACAGTCTGATAAAAAATAATTATTCATCAGTTATTCAAATATTAAAAGTGCATCGGAAAAGGCAACTACACCCTGATGGCGCTCAACAAATGCAGGATTGAATTGGATCTGAATTTGAAACATTCAGTTATTGAAATACTCCAAATTATGATTTTTGTTTTTCAAAGAAACTGTATGACCAATTTCCAATTTTTTGAAAAGTTTTCATCAAAACAATTAAAAGAAATACAATAAATTATTGTTAAAATGTAAATTTCTTTTTACATGAACTCGGTGACTGAAAATAATACCCCATGAGTGCGTGCTTGCCTAGATAACGGGGGTAAATAGTGCATCGGATTCAAGTTCTGGTGTTGTCAGAATGTGGGTTTGAATGCCGGCCTGGTTGGTTGTGGTTGGTTGGTTGTCCTTGAGCAAGAACACTTGACCATAATTGCTTCATCTTTTGGATGGGATGTTAAGCCGTAGGTCCTGTATACTAGATTAAGTAATGAACGTAAAAGAACCCAGAACACTTATCGTGGAAGAGTAGGGGTTTACCCCCGTGTTTCTGGATCCCATAGCAAATGCTCTTGTTTACAGGTTTCCTCGGGCTTCCGAGCTACAGTGCTTAACCAGTTAACGTCGGGAATAAAACAGTTTTTCTGGGCCCCTGTGTGGGTTTATTTTCCCCACACACACCGTGAATGAAAGCTTCGACAGCGGGTGGCCACGTCTTCCGTGCATGTCACCGTACACGGGTGGCTCAACCGGGCATGCATACCAATATTCCGGAGTTTTCTTTGGCGCGTTTAGACGCTCTCCGATCCACGGTGCAAAAAAAAATTGCGTGTATACACGGCCTCCGACACGATCTGGTTAAGTGTGCTTTTGAGGAATCCTTGGTTTCATTACCAGAAATGTATAATAATAGTGATCCACAGATTGCCGCTTTCAATATTGTGATACAACAATTCTTACTAGTGCCTCCTGAACAAAGATAGGGAGACCAGCAACATAGGGCTGGATGGCTTAGTTGGTAGAGCACAGGCACATTAATTCAGATGTCAAGGTTCAAATCCTGCTGTAGTAAATGTTTTCTTTGAAAAACTACTGATATTGTTTGGGGTATATAAACAATGTGATCTATGACATCACTTGTTTGAAAAAGAGATATCGGCAGAAAAATTCTTTATTTGATTGATTTTTAATAAGGCACTAACATTACATCTGAAATCTTATTCATCTGAAAATTAAATAAATTCTTGATGTTATGTAGTTAGGGCTGTGCATTTTCGGATATTTTTGGAACCGGATACCTGAAATCAGGAAACTTCGGATACCCGGATACCCGTTTTCATTTATGTTGAAAACATGCCTCCGGTGGTGTACAAATACATGTACTGTAAATGGTAACAAATTGACTTTTATAATACAGAGGATACCATACTTAAATCGATCTTTTCTTAATTGGAGTGTAATCTCTTGAATTTAAAGATAATTGTCTGTAAAAGTGTAAACATTACATTGTTCAAGAGTCACAGATTTCTGTTTGCACCGCTCAAATGTTAAGTCCGAATTTTAAAAAGTCGTTTACGGGTAATTGAAACTGAAAAATGGAACCGGGTAATGACCATTTCAGTTGGGTATCTGAATACCCGGCACAGCCCTATATGAAGTGCAAAATGTACAAACTCTGCATACAAATACACACACGTTTGTCCGGCGGGAAATCACCCTGGTATTCTAAAGGTCAATAGGTAAACAAATCACATGGTCTATACTTACCAAATAAGCAGGTGTCTCCAATGAAGCCTTGTGGGCAGTTACATTGGCAATTCTCTATGTCCAGTGTCCCTCCATTCAAACAGCTTAAGGAACATACTGTGCATATAAAACAAAACAACTTACAGTCTCACAAAGAAGTTCCAAAAATGCATTGCTTAATTTTTCTTTTTAGAATTACATAATATATATCCTGGGGTGAAGAATCATTTGCTTCAGCTGTTTCTTCATTGTGGAATGACTTACACTATGAATAATTTTACCCTGAAAATGCTCTGAAAATCTGTTTTACCGTGAAATAAATAGTTCACAGCAATTTCATGACGACACAACACCATGAAAACGCCATGAAAATACTCTTGAAATTTCTTCGCAGTGAAAACGCTGTGAAAACGACATGAACTTCTTGTGGCAGTTTTGGGGCAGCTCATTAATTCTCAAGATCGCCGTGAATTTGCCCTGAAATCACTATGAACATTATTGCCAATATCTGAGAGGAAGAGACACCATGAAATTGCCGTGAAATCATGGTGAACTATTATTTCACGGCAAAACGGATTTTCAGGGCATTTTCAGGGTAAAGTTATTCATAGTGTTGGCACCTTCTCAAAACTATTCCGGGATAAGTTGTGGGAAAGTTTTTCTGCAAAGGGTATATCATTGCGGAAACATTGCGGGTGGATTCTTTTCCTAGATAGTCCCCAATACAAAGCACACATTTACCTGCAATATGTTTATAGACTCCCCACTGAGCGGTCTGCAACTGATAAGATCTCACAGCCCTTTGTGGTTTTGAGAAGCCAGGCAATGTTTACGAAATGTGACATGCGTGATTTATTTTATGAGAGTATTGATCAAGGACAATCTAGACTTACTTGATGTCAATGAAAGAGCCCGATCTTTAGCAACAGAACACATAGGTTTACTTTTAAATACAAACTAATACAGATCTGAAATTCTTCAATACCACCGGGTAATGACCGTTTCGGTTGGGTATCCGGATACCCGGCACAGCCCTATATGTGGTACAAAATGTACAAACTCTGCATACAAATACACACACGTTTGTCCGGCGGGAAATCACCCTGGTATTCTAAAGGTCAATAGGTAAACAAATCACATGGTCTATATTTACCAAATAAGCAGGTGTCTCCAATGATGCCTTGTGGGCAGTTACATTGGCAATTCTCTATGTCCAGTGTCCCTCCATTCAAACAGCTTAAGGAACATACTGTGTATATAAAACAAAACAACTTACAGTCAGGTATAGACTAAATCTTGACACATCAAGCATTTGTTCTTCTACGCATTAAAGGGACAATATTCATCATGATCAACAGGGCATGGAATTGTAGTGGTGGTTTTAGTTTAACTCGGTGACTGAAAATAATACCCCACATGATAAGGTCATATAACCGTTGCTGCTGCATTAACCCTAACCCTGCCAGACGCAGCACAGTGCATCAGGTGGAAAAGCCTGGTGCACTTTGATGCATTCAGCTGTCAACACCAGTGCATAAGCAGCCAAGTCTGAGGCTATTGAGAGCTGGTCCCATTGAACAATGCCAGAGTTGTATCCTGCTGCAGTTTGGTGACCACAGACTCTGAGGCAGTTCGGCCTTGAGATTTGTGACCTGATGGATTTTGCTGCACTGGGCAGTCAAGTCACTTTGACAAACGATGCAATCTGATGCGTCTGGCAGGGTTTCGAGCCAAAATACCCTGCAGGGTTAGGGTTAATGAGCCAGTAAATTTCAGTCACTGTGTTCATCTTAAGTAAGGACACCGATTCCATGCCCTGTTGAAGGTCGGCTCTGATTGTGACAATTGTCCCTTTAACTGTCATATTTTTGGATGGTTGTCGTGGTGTTTTATACTATGATGCATTTTTCATGATCTGTACCTCTTATTTCTATTAATAATCCAATACAAATATACATTTTTGGAAAGCTTTGTTTTTTCTCTTTCATTTGACACCAAAGTTACCTAAATAACATTAAAAATCATTCCCATGCAGAGATGCCAACATTTACGATTTGGGCGTAATTTTTACGATTTATTGAGTCCAATTACGATTGTACGATCCTTGTATCAATTTTTGGCCAGCCGCGAAACCAACGATGTAAAGAACCACATGTGTTTACGGCACATGCACCGTAGTTCATTAGCCGTTTACATGACGAAAACCTTTCATTAGGCGAATTACTCTTTTTCAATTTGGAATGTTGGCATTCTGCCCATGGTAACAGAATTCAACAGCATACAAAATTATTGTCAACAAAAAACATACATGGAATCATTCTAAGAAGCCTGAGGAGCATTTATGCAAGACACAATCAAATACATACATTCTAGGTTTACTAAAAAAGTTCCAAAAATCTGTTATTTTGACCCAAAACTTTGACAAAATCGAGCACTAGTAACAGCTTCCATCAATGCGAAAAAACCTGCTGAGCAGATCCTTCTAGATGATCAGGGCGCCCTCAGTTGGTATGATTAGGCCAATCAAAGGCTCATTATCTATGCAGGGAGTGAATGCATTCATTTTGTATGAATTTGTACGTTAAGTGTTGAGTGAAATCTCTTTGATATTTACATCTCAATTTCATAATGAGCTGTAATACAACAAACTCACCTAAAATGGTGATCTCAAACTGGCACGTTCCTTGATTACGTGCAGTGTCATAAGCACGACATGCCACTGTTGTTGTACCGAGTGCATATGCTCCACCGGATCGCACAGAGGTGCCCCCAGAATCGCATGTTATGCTCGCTGGGGCAATGGCGCCCTCGACAGCATCAATGGCTGATGGCGTTGACGACCAAGTGACGACAGCGCCGGTCATGCCCGCGTCCACATACATGGAAGAGATGGTGCTTGGACAGGTGACAATTGGAGCTTCGTTGTCTGCAGTTGAAAAATTGAAAGAGATAATTGTTGAGCTGCTTAGCAGACAAGATTGATTACCAAAACAATTTGACCAAACCACAAATCCACCCAGCAGGGACCACCCGCTGGCTTCCAGTATATAACGATCTCATTGTCTGCGGTTTAGTCTTCATGTAAACAAATTGCCTGGTCTAGTTGCAATACTTGTCCTGCTAACTTATCCGCAATATCTTTGGACTGCTTGAGGATACTTTTCAGGTTGAAAAATCAACTGCGGGGAAATCTCCCTGCAAGTTATCCTGGATTGGTTTTGAGAAGGTGCCTAATTAGACTTCTGATCACGTGAAAGCGATGGTGTTGCAAATATTGACATTCGCATTGAATGATTCATGCAAGTTGAAATGTGTTCAAGTTTTTGCAATTCATTTGCGCTAACCCCAGTGGTTGACATCACAATTCGCTTCGTTTCGTATTCACGTTCAGGGGCCAATTTCATAGAGCTGCTAAGCAGAGTTCTTTGGTTACCAGCCAAACTTTCATACAAAGTATATGCATTTTGGCTGGTAGTCTGTTTTATATCGCTTAGTAAAAATATTTGCTTAGCGAAATTCTCTGCCAGTGACCAAACCACAAATCCACCCAGCAGGGATCACCCGCTGGCTTCCAGTAGATAACAATCTCAATGTCTGCGGTATAGTCTTCATGTAAACAAATTGCCTGGTCTAGTTTCAATACTTTCCCTGCTAACTTATCCGCAATATCTTTGGACTGCTTGGGGATACTTTGCAGGGTGAAAAATCAACTGCAGGGAAATCTCCCCGCAAGTTATCCCGGAATAATTTTCAGAAAGGTGCCTTACCGGAACATGCCAAACTTTCTCCATCTCTGACATCATTCAAAACTGCCTTCAAGACACATTTAATGAGCATTGTATAATCATGCTATCTATCATGAATTCATATTTTTGTTTTGTATTTCTCTTGTATACGTTGTACCGCTGCATCATGAGTGTTTTGAGATGGATAGCACCACATTACAAATACTTATTATTATTATGGGCAATTCCACAGTTACTCGCGTTACATTATTGAGGTATTGGACTCACTCTTAATGCCATAATTTCCTTACTTATATATTTCACTCATCAGTTTTTTCACAGAAGTTGCATTATTCCCAGACCGTACTCGGCACAAAAATTAATTTCATAAATTTGTTATATGTATGCTATATAAGACAAAAAATGCTGGTTACTCACGTTACATTTTCCAAACATGCATAAAATGTTGCATTTTCTCTTATATAGCGTACATATAACAAAGTTCTGAAATTATATTTTTTGTGCTGAGTAAAGTGTAAGTTATGCAACTACTGTGAAAAAACTGAAGAGTGAAATATATAGTATGGCATTAACAGTGAGCCCAAAACCTAACAAAATCTAACGTGAGTAACCATGGAATTGCCCTTATTTAATAATAATAATAAAGATTTTTAGCGCGCACATATCCACCCTGCTGGGCGCTCAAGGCGCGGAAACAAAGAAAAAGCATGAATGCAAACAATATACAATGATAGCATAGGGGAAAAAAAAAAATTATGTACCGAGATACATGTACCTACAATGCAATTACAAATATACATCATCTTTGAAGAGTTGTGACATAAGATGAGTTTTAAGCATCGACTTAAATCTGGTTATACTATGACAAGATTTGAGTTTAGTTGGAAGATGATTCCAGAGTCTTGGAGCTGCGACAGAAAACGACCTATCACCCCAGTTCCGTTTTGAAGTTGGTTCCTTTAGGAGTGACATGTTGCTGGAGCGCAAATTGCGTGATGGAGTGTAGACTTTAAGCAGTTCAGAAATATAAATTGGAGCAATGTTATTAAAAGATTTGTGAACAATTAGCATAAGTTTAAAAACAATTCTCTGTGAAACAGGAAGCCAGTGCAGTTCTTTCAAGATTGGCGTGATATGGCATGACTTTCTGGACAAAGTCACAACACGAGCTTTGTTTTGCAAAAGATTCAAATCTTACTCATGGCAACCATTTCACCGATAGAAGTGTATTGATATCGTGAAAAATAAGGTTCTCAGTCTATGTAAAATGCACATTGAATTTGTCTTGGATTGGAGTCAAAAGTCAGGGTGTGAATTGACAAAAATAAAAAAACCTGAAAAATGGGTAGCGGGCCTGCCCTGGGTCTCCCTTTGGTCTAGAGGACAAAGCCCCCTGAACCTCCTGGATGTTTAATTTTGGAGGATTTACAGACTCTCCACATCCCCCACAAACAAGAAACTAGAGGTTTGGACACAATACAGGCTACTTCTTTCTTTCCTTGGTGGCTACTTTTCTTCTTTCAAGAAAAACTTGAGGCAACGGGAGATATGTAAAAAAATCTTGAAATCAAGAAAATTCCTGAGAAATCACAGGACTGAAAAGTTGAAAAAATTAGTGCACATAGTGTCAATATTTGTGCGTATGATGCATCTATATATGAAGAGGATACACTATGAATAACTTTACCCTGAAAATCTGTTTTACCGTGAAATAAATAGTTCACGGCAATTTCATGACGACACAACACCGTGAAAACGCCATGAAATACTCTTGGAATTTCTTCGCAGTGAAAACGCCGTGAAAACGACATGAACTTCTTGTGGCAGTTTTGGGGCAGCTCATTCATTCTCAAGAGCGCCGTGAATTTGCCCTGAAATCACTATGAACATTATTGCCAATATCTGAGAGGAAGAGACACCATGAAATTGCCGTGAAATTATGGTGAACTATTATTTCACAGCAAAACAGATTTTCAGGGCATTTTCAGGATAAAGTTATTCACAGTGATACTTACCTATAACTGTGATGGTAAATAGACACAATCCTTCATTTGGCACGGTATCTTGAACTTTGCATGTCACCGTTGTCGTGCCTACTGGATAAATGCCGCCCGACGTCACAACATTGTCTATACCATCCACACATATAATGTCAGCGGCACTGATAGCACCCTCAACAACATCAACAGCTGATGGCGTTGATGACCAAGTGACACTAGCATACGCCATTCCAGCATCCACAAACATAGATGCAACAGAGCTTGGACAAGTGACAATAGGACCTTCATTGTCTGTGGTGATAGTAAGAGAGATATTTCCATTTTATATTCAAAAGCATATTAAAAATGATAAATGACATGGTATCCTACATATTTGAAGGAGAAAAAGGTCATTATATGCATTAGGCCAAAAATTAAAAAGTCTGATTTCTGGTCCTTGGTCGGCTTCAATATCAGTGTGGTGATAGTTTTTTTAAGTTTTTGTTTAAAATCTTTTTTCATACATGCGAACATGTTTACGCGGTTATTGGAACCAGACCAAATTTCCCATACACAAAGAACAGTATGGTGGCTGAGAGAGGCTTCACAAATCGGGCAGGTGTTCATAACCCTATGTGAAAAAGTTGTTTAAAACACAGGACAGAATTCCAATCAATCCAGCAATTTTGGCTGTAATTGGTCATCGTTTCATAGCAACAACAAAAATAAATAAATAAAAATGCCAACGTGCACAAAGACCAGAAAGCGGAGACTTTTGTTTGTTTGGCCTAATAAGAAAATATGGGATAGTATACCATTTCTATATCCGTGGGGTGCCATGGTCGAGCGGTTTAGTGCATCGGATTTGTGTTCTGATGGCTGAGTCATCAGAGTGTGTGGGTTCGAATCCCAACCGCGACCATGGTGCTTGTGTCCTTGAGCAAGACACTTTACCATAATTGCTGCGAGGGCCGAATTGAACCCAGCCACTGGGGATGTACAAGCCAGTGCATGCTTAGTGCCGGTCCCAAGCCCGGATAAATGGGAAGGGTTGCGTCAGGAAAGGCATCTGGCATAAAACCTATGCCAAATCAAGTATGCGGATCATGATCCGCTGTGGCGACCCCTAATGGGAGCAGCCGAAAGAGGACAACATATTCTTTCTATATCCACTTACTTTTCATGAAGTTTTTTTATTCAGTCAAATTTCCATATCTTTAAAAGGAAGTTACAGCATTGGTTACGTCAACAAAAATGCTTCTATGAGTAAACTTACTTTCTATGAATAAAGATTCAGCGTATTACGTTGTTTCATTTTTTAAAGAAAGAACAGTGAAAAAAACCCACAAAAACTTTGTATTCATTCAAATATGGAATTGGATTTCATTAAATGGGCAGTGTCATCAAGATCAACAGGGCATGGAATCAGAGTGCTAGTTTTAGATTAACTCAGTGACTGAAAATAATACCCCACATGATAAGGTCATATTACCATTGCTGCTGCATAAATGAGCCAGTAATTTTCAGTCACTTTGTTCATCTTAAACTAGGACATCGATTCCATGCCCTGTTGAAATTCTGCTCTGATCGTGATACTGTCCTTTAAGTGATCAGCAAAATTGTCGGGAGACATTGTTAAGAGAGACAATCGTTTTATGGTGCACTGAGGCATACGTTCCTTATTTAAATCTGGGAAGTCAACTCACATGTCTTAAGTATCGCTACCGTAAAAATATACCAACTAGAAAAACTTGCATAATTAAAGTCCTTCAGTGTATTTTTCGCTACGTGTCTGCTTATCGGCTGCCAAATCTCCTAAAAGCGATATGATATTCACAGGCCTCCCAGTGCCTAATCTACCAAATATAGGTTTTTTTAAATAGGTTTTTTAAGCAAAATATACGTTATTACAGGTTTACCAAATGCCACAATATAGGCTTTTATAGGTTATTTCCAGTGATTATGCAGTGTTAAGTAACAAGTTTTGGGTAAATTGCCTACCTTCTGAGTACTTTTTGCAACAAAGTACATTACCCAATACCCTGTGCGGCAGAAAATCTAAGAGCGGTACACATGTTACAGTTTGGCTACTGTTTTGGCTTAGGAAGTAATTTTTCTTCAAAGCCATGAGGATTTTATGAGGAAGTTGAAAATGTGTTGCAAGAGATTAAAAATATAGGTTTTTTTGGGGAAAGAAAGGTTCCCATTTTGAAATATAGGTCTTTAAATGTTTCGCTGGGAGGCCTGTATTCAAGACACTTATCTGTATCAATCAAGGTACCCACCTATAACTGTGATGTAAAATTGGCATGATCCAGTATTAAGTGCAGAATCAGAAGCCCTGCATGTGACTGTTTTTGTGCCGACCGCAAATCTGCTGGATGAAATCACAAGATTGCCTGCCCCGTCGTCACATATAATGTTGGCAGAATTAATCGGGCCGTCGACGACGTCACTGGCTGATGGCGTCGACGACCAAGTGATGCTGGCATCCCGCATTCCAGGCTCCACAGCCACGGAGTTGACATTGCTTGGACATGTGACAATTGGAGCTTCATTGTCTGCAATTGACAAGACAAATATACTTAAAGTTAGTATCACTTTTAAATAGATTGATATTCAATAAGGCAACAAAAAAAAGTCTCCGGTTTCTGGTCATCAGTCGGCTTCAAAATCAGTGTGGTGACGAGCTTTTTTTTTCCGGCCATCTTTTTTTCCGGCCATTTTTTTTTTGGCCATCTTTTTTTTTTGGCCATCTTTTTTTTTGGCCATCTCTTTTTTTTTCGCCATCTTTTTTTTTTGGCCATCTTTTTTTTTTTGGCCATCTTTTTTTTTTTGGCCAACAGGGAAACACATGATACATTGTATACGCGGGGACCAAATTTCCCATATACAAAGTATGGTGGCTAAGAGAGGCCTCACAAATCGGGCAAACGTTCATACCCCTATGTGAAAAAGTCGTTTAAAGCGCAGCACACCATAATTCCAATCGATCCAGCAATTTTGGCTGCAATTGGACATCGTTTCATAGCCAAAAAAAAATTAAAATTAAAAATGCCGACGCGTGGGTCTGAGGCGACGCACGCGGAGACCAGAAACCAGAGACTTTTTTTTTGGGCCTAAGACTGTTTTCCCCTAGCCTGGCCAAAGGGTGTCATAGATCACTTTAACAAAATAGATATAGCAGTGATAAAAGATGAGCCTGCCAGGCTATGTCTCACCTACCACGAGAGGGATATGACATCACAACAAGAATATAAGTTTAATTACATCAAATACAACTTACTAATTTATAGGGAATAAAAGTATGCAATGCAATCTTTACTGTAGGATAATAACCGGTTTTTGGTCACGGGCAATACATGACCAAGCCACTGCCATTCCTATGTCCACAGCCATCAATTTCCTTTTCAACATTTCATAATTTAGTCATTTTTGTTGAAAAAAAGCGCCATATAGAAATGGGCAACCTCACATTTTGGGGACACACAAAACACTTGAGTTAGTGTGATATGAAACAATTTTGAACAACCCAAGGTGATCCCATGTCATCCAATCAGTACTGTTCGTCTAAACTGCATTGGATATAATCAGAAGTCTATTACCTACATGAAGCGTGCCAGTCGTGTACTAAACTAGTCCACGGCATAGTACCAGAAGTCTATTACCTACATGGAGTGTGCCAGTCGTGTACTAACCTAGTCCACGGCACAGTACCAGAAGTCTATTACCTACATGAAGCGTGCCACTCGTGCACTAACCCAGTCCACGGAACAGCACCAGAAGTCTATTACTTACATGGAGTGTGCCAGTCGTGTACTAACCTAGTCCACGGCACAGTACCAGAAGTCTATGACCTACATGGAGTGTGCCACTCATGTCTAAACCTAGTCCATGGCACAGCACCAGAAGTCTATGACCTACATGAAGTGTGCCACTCGTGTCTTAACCTAGTCCACGGCACAGCACCAGAAGTCTATTACCTACATGAAGTGTGCCAGTTGTGTACTAACCTAGTCCACGGCACAGCACCAGAAGTCTATTACCTACATGGAGTGTGCCAGTCATGTACATAACCTAGTCCATGGCATAGCACCAGAAGTCTATTACTTACATAGAGTGTACCAGTCGTGTACTAACCTAATAATAATAATAATAATAATGTGTGGACTTATATAGCGCACGTATCCACCAACTAAGTGGTGCTCAAGGCGCATTATATTATTACCCCTGCTCATAAGGCTCATAAATCATTCCTGAAACCATCTCAGCTCCCTGGGAGTATACAGCTCAATTGCTGCCATTACAGCGCATATAGGGCTAATCAACCAACTCTGCCCTCACAGGTACCCATTTAACCCCTGGGTGGAGAGAAGCAATTATGGTTAAGTGTCTTGCTCAAGGACACAAGTGTCACGGCCGGTATCCACGGCATAGTACTCCAAGTGAGAACTGTATCTCGCGCACACACTGTCGTGTCTAGCACATTCGCCCTACAGCTGAAGTTTGCCTGCGTCTAGTTTTAGTTTACTTCTATGAGCTAGCTTTGCACGTCAAGCGGTCTAATCCCTAGATCCCTTATGGCAAGCTGGGCAGGGAAGCAAAACTTGTTACCATGCGGTGGAGTGCCATGGTCGAGCGGTTTAGTGCATCAGATTTGTGTTCTGATGGCTGAGTCGTCAGAATGTGGGTTCGAATCGCGACCGTGACCGTGGTATTTGTGTCCTTGAGCAAGACACTTTACCATAATTGCTTCTCTCCACCCAGGGGTAAATGGGTACCTGTGAGGGCAGATTTGGTTTTTGTGTTTAATTTGCCCTATTTACGCCGAAATGGCAGCAATTGAGCTATATACTCCCCAGCGAGCTGAGATGGTTTCAGGAATGATTTATGCGCCTGATGAGCAGGGATAATAATGTAATGCGCCTTGAGCACCAGTTTGATGGATATGTGCACTATATAATGTAAGTCCACATTATTATTATTGTTATTATTATTATTATTGTGCATGCATGCATTTGGATTACAATGCAGTGGTATGGATTACAGCAGACTGCCACACTTTATGTAGGTAATACACTTCTGATATAAAATAAATAAGATATATTAAAACAAAACTACAGAAGGATGATACAAGCACTATCTATCCACAACTTTGAGCTAAGGGACCCTCATTAAACTACACTTTAAAGGGAAAGTACAACATTGGTAATAACTGGATTCCAAAATTACCAAATTATTATCCTCAAAGCTTACTTGATAAAGGTGACACAAGTAACAATCTAAAGTGCTTTCATTTCAGTACTTTTCTGTGAAAATTGTGAAAGATTTTTACAAGTTTCTAATGACTTAGACTCCATGTTGAGCTGAAACATTCACTGACTGGTTGTTTAATGTATATCTGTGTAACTGCACATTGAATTCATCTTGCCTTAGAGCCAAAAGTTGAAGGAAAAAGTGCGTGTGAGTATGACGCATCTATTTACAAAGAGGATACTTACCTATAACTGTGATGGTAAATAGACACAATCCTTCATTTGGCACGGTATCTTGAACTTTGCATGTCACCGTTGTCGTGCCTACTGGATAAATGCCGCCCGACGTCACAACATTGTCTATACCATCCACACATATAATGTCAGCGGCACTGATAGCACCCTCAACAACATCAACAGCTGATGGCGTTGATGACCAAGTGACGCTAGCATACGCCATTCCAGCATCCACAAATGCAGATGCAACAGAGTTTGGACAAGTGACAATCGGACCTTCATTGTCTGCAATTAACACATAAAAAGTTGGAAACATAGAGAAGACCTATATTCTTATCAGAAACACAATCTCATTTAGCAATAGTTGAGAAAACCCACATGGTGCAACATCTGAAATCTTTCATAGCATAAAACGTACCAATCTGGCCTGTCAATCGCGTGACTTAGTTCTCAGGAATGGGCGGGGCTTATTAAGGACGATCCTGTTTGTTACCGCAAACCGAAACGATGACGATCCTGTTGGTAAGTGTGACATAATTTCAACATAAACCGCACCCACTTCGCATGCGCTGGCTCCAACAATCATCAGAAGCCCATTAGAAATGCATTGACCACCCTTTTCTTTAAGGATTTACGCAAGAAATAAGAAATCTCGGGACTTTCCTACAACGTATGTGTTGTAAAGACCCAAATGTGCACACAGGGGCATTTTTTGACTGGTTTTTACTGTCATTTTGACCACCCTCAATAATACCAGACAATGCTTTTACAAGTCAAAAACGGTCTACTCATTTTGACCTGCAAATGTACTTACTACACGTAAGGTTTGACAGTGTCTGACTTCTAATTGCATTAGATATACCTCGGCAAGTATATCAATATTTTGACTGATTTTGACCCTTGCAGTAGTAGGAGGGTTAATAAAGTTAATTTCTGCCTCAAGGATCGCTTTTGAATGTTAAAATCAAGGAATTTAGGTTAAAATACACACAACGGCATGCCAGCTTTGGAACCGAAAGTAGCAAAAAATGCACGTAATAATAATAATGTGTGTGGACTTATATAGCGCACGTATCCACCAACTGAGTGGTGCTCAAGGTGCATTATATCATTACCCCTGCTCATAACGCTCATAAATCATTCCTGAAACCATCTCAGCTCCCTGGGGAGTATACAGCTCAATTGCTGCCATTACAGTGCACATAGGGCTAATCAACCAACTCTGCCTTCACAGGTACCCATTTAACCCCTGGGTGGAGAGAAGCAATTATGGTTAAGTGTCTTGCTCAAGGACACAAGTGTCACGGCCGGGATTCGAACCCACATTCTGCTGCTAACACCAGAACTTGAGTCCGGTAAGCTAGACCACTCGGCCACGACACTACCAATGCGCGTGTACTACCAATGTACTACCAATGCGCGTGTGTATTACTTATCGACTTACGAACAGGATTGATGTTATTCTTCAAGCAGAATACACGCTTTCGAGAGTGTTGCGCACGGTGAATGCACATGGTAATTCCTCATTGTCTTGAGCATTAAAATTGTACTGATAAATTTTTGAAGGCTCAAACTTTATCAGTACAATTTACATGTACAATTATATGAGGAATTAGCATGTGCATCCTCTGTTTAAGTGTGTAGTATGGTAATGTCCAGAATGCTGAATTCATATCATCATCAAAAAAGATTGCAAATTTTATGACAGAAAAAAAAAAGAGAATAAAGCAACCATTCCTTCAGTGTCCTGGAGTGTCATGGCCGAGCGGTCTAGCGCATCGCATTTGTGTTCTGATGGCCGAGTCGTCAGAATGTGGGTTCGAATCCTGGCTGTGACCGTGGTGCTTGTGTCCTTGAGCAAGACACTTTACCATAATTGCTTCTCTCCACCCAGGGGTAAATGGGTACCTGTGAGGGCAGAGTTGGTTGTTGTGTTTGATGAGCCCTATATGCACTGTAATGGCAGCAATTGAGCTGTATACTCCCCAGGGAGCTGAGATGGTTTCAGGAATGATTTATGTGCCTGATGAGCAGGGGTAATAATGTAATGTGCTTTGAGCACACGTTTGGTGGATACGTGTGCTATACAGGGTGTCCCCATAAAAAGTATACCGAGATAAAAATTAATGTAATGGCAAAACTACTTTATATATGGGAAAGAGAAATATATCTCTAGAAAGGGCAGAATGTCCTCTTTGCAATGGTATAAAGCTTGTGATGTTATTGACACAGATGAGTGAACAAACTAGACAGATGTTAAGGGTACTGAAAGCAGGACTGTGACAAGTTTGCATATTTGAATAACATAGCTCAACCATGCAAGTGTGCAAAATACCAAATGCCTTTGCTTTTTCAACACATTCTTGAAATCAAGGAATGTACCTAAAACAATGTAATCTGCTTTGTTTTCGCTACTTACCTCAAAAGTTTAATGTGCAGGTTTTTTAAAATGTTTTTTGGACCTTTGTTATTCAAATATGCAAACTTGTCACAGTCCTGCTTTCAGTACCCTTAACATCTGTCTAATTTGTTCACTCATCTGTGTCAATAACATCATAAGCTGTATACCATTGCAAAGAGGACATTCTGCCCTTTCTAGAAATATATTTCTCTTTCCCATATATAAAGTAGTTTTGCCATTACAGTAATTTTTATCTCGGTATACTTTTTATGGGGACACCCTGTATAAGTCCACATTATTATTATAATTATTATTATGCAATACAGAAAGACAATACTTACCTATAACTGTGATGTTAAATTGGCATGTCCCTTGGTTTGCTACGGAATCGAAAACTCTGCAAGTCACTGTTGTTGTACCTACTCTATATGGGTCACCTGATGATGAAACATTGCCTGCACTGTCCAGACATATAATGCTGGCAGGATTAATGAGGCCTTCAACAACATCAACGGCTAATGGCAGTGGTGACCAAGTGACGATAGCATTTGCCATTCCCGAGTCCACTGCCTTGGAAGCGACAGGGCTTGGACAAGTGACAACTGGGCTCTCATTGTCTGTTTAACAATAAGGAATGGAATCAGTAATTCAAAAATAACGGGCAATTTTAATTTATAGGAACAACATCGTCACGATCAATACGACATGGAATCTGAGTGCTAGTTTTAGGTTAACTCAGTGACTGAAGATACTACCCCACATGAGTGTGGAGTGCGTGGCCGAGCGGTCTAGCTTACCGGACTCAAGTTCTGGTGTTAGCAGCAGAATGTGGGTTCGAATCCCGGCCGTGACACTTGTGTCCTTAAGCAAGACACTTAACCATAATTGCTTCTCTCCACCCAGGGGTTAAATGGGTACCTGTGAAAGCAGAGTTGGTTGATTAGCCCTATATGCGCTGTAATGGCAGCAATTGAGCTGTATACTCCCCAGGGAGCTGAGATGGTTTCAGGAATTATTTATGAGCCTTATGAGCAGGGGTAATAATATAATGCGCCTTGAGCACCACTTAGTTGGTGGATACGTGCGCTATATAAGTCCACACATTATTATTATTATTATTATTACATGATAAGGTCATATCACTATGAATAACATTACCCTGAAAATGCCCTGAAAATCTGTTTTACCATGAAGTAAATAGTTCACGGCAATTTCTTGACGACACAACACCGTGAAAATGCCATGAAATACTCTTGGAATTCCTTTGCAGGGCAAATTCACGGCAATCTTCAGAATTAAAGAGCTGCCCCAAAACTGCCACAAGAAGTTCATGTCGTTTTCATGGCGTTTTCACTGCGAAGAAATTACCATTTCATGGCGTTTTCACGGTGTTGTGTTATTAATTCTGAAGATCGCCGTGAATTTGTCCTGAAATCACTATGAACATTATTGCTAATATCTGAGAGGAAGAGACACCATGAAATTGCCGTGAAATCATGGTGAACTATTATTTCACGGCAAAACGGATTTTCAGGGCATTTTCAGGGTAAAGTTATTCATAGTGTGAGAACAGTTTATGCAAGAAACAATCAATTATATACATCAAACATCATAAATACATTCTAGGTTTACTAAAAAGTTCTGAAAATCTCTTCTTTTGAAACAAAACTTCAAACAAAATCGAACACTAGTAACAGCTTCTAACAATGCGAAAAAAAGTGCCGAGCAGATCCTTCTAGATGATCAGGGCGCCCTCAGTTGGTATGATTAGGTCAATCAAAGGCTCATTATCTATGCAGGGAGTGTATGAAATTTTTTGGTACAAATTTGTACAATTGACGTTTAAATGGTTAACTACACTAAAACCACAATACCTACCAACAACTGTGATGTTAAATTGGCACGATCCTGTATTTAGTGCAGTATCATTAACTCTGCATGTCACTGTAGTTGTGCCTACTCTATAGCTGTCGTTTAACATCACAACATTGCTTGCACCGTCCTCACATATAATGTTGCTTGCAGAAATGACACCATCAACGATATCAACAGCTGATGGCGTTGATGACCAAGTGACGCTAGCATTTGCCATTCCTGTGTCCACAACCATGGATGAGACTGGGCTTGGACAAGAAACAACTGGAGCTTCATTGTCTGCAGTAAAGACCAACAAATAAGTTATTTTAATACAGAATAAAATCCTGTGTTTTGATTTTCTGAACTAAAAAGTAAAAATCAAAATTGTGGGAATCTGATACAGAAATTATTACCTACCTACAACTGTGATGTTAAATTGGCACGATCCTGTATTTAGTGAAGTATCATTAACTCTGCATGTCACTGTAGTTGTGCCTACTCTATAGCTGTCGTTTGACATCACAACATTGCTTGCACCATCCTCACATAGTATGTTGGCATTTTCAATGGACCCCTCGTAGGTGTCATTGGCTGACGGCGGTGACGACCAAGTGACACGAGCGTCCGTCATCCCATTGTCCACATTCATGGAAGGGACATTGTTTGGACAGTAGACGGCAGGAGCTTCAATATCTGCATTGTTAAGAGGACAATGGAAAATGACGCAATATAAACTTGGTTGTTTTACAGGAGTGTGATTTGACAAAAGTAAACAAATCCTGAAAAATGGGTAGCGGGCCTGGGTCTCCCTTTGGTCTAGAGGACAAAGCCCCCTGAACCTCCTGTGGGTAGCAGGCCTGGGTCTCCCTTTGGTCTAGAGGACAAAGCCCCCTGAACCTCCTGTGGGTAGCGGGCCTGGGTCTCCCTTTGGTCTAGAGGACAAAGCCCCCTGAACCTCCTGTGGGTAGCGGGCCTGGGTCTCCCTTTGGTCTAGAGGACAAAGCCCCCTGAACCTCCTGTGGGTAGCGGGCCTGGGTCTCCCTTTGGTCTAGAGGACAAAGCCCCCTGACCCTCCTGGATGTTTAATTTTGGAGGATTTGGAGGATTTACAGACTCTCCACATCTTCACAAATAAGAAACTAAAGGTTTGGAAACAATACAGGCTACTTCTTTCTTTCTTTGGTGGCTACTTCTCTTCTTTCAAGAAAATTTTGAGAGTAAAAAATCCTGAAATTAGGAAATATCCTGAGAAATCACAGCCCTGTGTTCATATTTATCTTGATTCAAAGATACAATTTTGCCATGTACCCGAAAGCTGAAAATCCATGTGTCTGTTATACGTATTCAGCACTTATGGCCTGTACTTCTTGCCAGGTAGTAATTTGACCCCATTTGAAGAGGTGAAAGTACCAGTTTCCAACAGTGCTGAATTTTTTCCAAAAAAAGTGCCCCTTGGAGGATATTGATGGATTTGGTGTGGTTAGGGTTAATCTTGATAATAGGTATTTTCACCGCTGCTTTCTTTTTGAGCTCTGCAACATATGTCCATAATGAGGGGAAAATACGTATACATGGATTTTCGGAATACACAACACGCATACGCAACAAGTTAACGCAATACGCAATGTGCACAATGGTCACATGGATGTTCAGCCTAACTCAGTTCTCAAATCAAAATGGCTTAATTAATCATCCACAAGTGTCATATACCACTGAGAAATTCTTCTTTAACGAGCTCAATCCCATTGAAAAGTCACTGCTGTTAGACAGTGGGGCGTTGTTTGGTGGTGAGCTGTCGTCAAATATAGTTGACAGGACAATTAGCCAGGACCCAATTTAACAGAACTGATAAGCAGAGAATTTTGCTAGCCAGAGAATTTTGCATTATTATTATTATTTTTTTTTTACGCAAATCGCTCCACACAAGGCCAATGGCCACTCCAAGGTGGGGGCTACTAAGTCATTGAGTTGTTACAATGACTCCACACTGAAGAAACCAGCTCCTCGCACCGAAACAAGACAAGTTAATAACCAGCCTCTTCACTGTGCGAATAGGACTGGGAGGGGTAACTAGTCCAGAACAAGGCAGTTATGGTTAAGTGTCTTGCTCAAGGACACAAGTGTCACGGCCGGGATTCGAACCCACATTCTGCTACTAACACCAGAACTTGAGTCCGGTAAGCTAGACCGCTCGGCCACGACACTCCACATTATAAAGCATATTACCAGCAAACATAACACCCATTTTGTGTGAACATTTGGCTGATATCCAATAATATCTGCTTTAGTAAATATTTCTGTTAAGCAAAATTGTCTGCTAAGCAACTCTATTGAAATTGACCTCTGGTCGAAAATTTGGAATTCAGCCTGCAGGGTAATGGGTGGGCTTCACTGGTCCCTTTCATGCCGACCTCTGGGATAGAACAGCAGGGAACCATTGACACGATTGGTTGGGCCACCATTGTCGTTTGACCATAATGTTATCGTGCATACCCATTGTTTGGTAGTTATTGCCATTGGTCAACTATTAGTCAGCATTGGTGTAACTATGGGTGGGGAGGGGGGATTTGGCCCCCAATCCGAGGCCTGTGCCCCCTGGTGTATACCCCCTCCCCAGCACACAATTTGGATCCTTTATTAGAAAAAAACATAAAGGCCTCTACAAAAATATGCCCCCCCCCTGAAAATCCTACTGCTTCGTACTGAACAACCAACCTGCCTAATAGTTACTCCACTGCAAGTCGGCAGCCAAACATGCCCTTGGATTCTGTTCTTACTTTTCACTCATTTTGTGATACACGGTTATTTGAATTTGACAGCCTTTTTTTCATGAAGATTTCTTACCTTCACAGGTAACACTCGTGAGGCCTGTAGGGCACACACACCCACAACTGGATCTGTTAAACGTCCCTCCATTCAGACAGCTTGTAGTGTTCAATGGACAAACTACGAACAAATAAAGCAGTTATATAAATGTTTGTTTCAATTTTGTATTGCAGTGAAGTATTACGTGTTAATTTATTTTAATAAAAAGGGACAGTATCGTCACGATCAGATCAGGCTTTCAACAGGGCATGGAATCGATGTCCTAGTTTAAGAAGAACACAGTGACTGCAAATTACCGGCTCATTTATGCAGCAGCAACGGTAATATGACCTTATCATGTGGGAAATTATTTTCAGTCGCTGAGTTAATCTAAAACTAGCACTCTGATTCCATGCCCTGTTGATCGTGACGATATTGCCCCTTTAACCCTCTTACTTCTGGTACCTTTTTCATACAAGTTGATGCACCATTTGAAACCATTCGCTTTTGTGGTTTTGAATGGTGAAATAACTGTGTACAGTATTGATTCCCCCAAATGGTTTTGAATGGTAGTCAGCTAATACAAAACCTTGTTTGGATCTTTCCAAATGGTAGTACAGCTAATACAAAACCTTGTTTGGATACTTCTAAAGTGGTGAATCAATGGACCCTCTATGTATTTGAATGGATTTGAATGGTAGTAAAGCTTGCTACCAACACTGTTCATATGGTATCACCATGTGTGTACAAAACCAATGGGCATTTTTGAAAGTGGAAATTTTGAATGGTTTCAAATGGTCTATCAGTAGGAGGGTTAATTCTACATAAAAAGAGATGACACTTTATGCTGTATTTTCCATGTTTCTTTTGCTGTTTTAACAACATTTTCGGGCAATTTGAATTTTCATCAGATTTTCCATCAGAACCTCTTTTACTTCAGGAGGGGAAAATAAATGTTCTAAAATGACACAATTCTCAATATAATCCAGAGAAGCATGGTTAAAAAGTAAATATGTACCAAAATTAATTTATGGTGGGTCCCGTCAAATTTATTTGGGCAGTTTTTATTTTTAAACCAAGCTTCGGAAAAATATCCAAGTATATATTTTAGTTTCCTATTTAAGGAAATTATCAATGTTCAAATGAAAACAACAATTACTGGGAATTGCCGGTAAAACACGGTTGATACATTTTTTAAGGGAAAATAATAATAATAATAATAATAATACTACAGGAGATTTATAATGTGCACATATCCACCAAGAAGTGCTCAAGACTATTATTAGTATTAACTGCTAATTAGCTGTTGTTTCACTGCATGTGAATCAAGCTATATGGTTTTTTTTAAATATATTTATTTTTTTAATTTTCTGTCAGTCACCCTAAAGAAGGCCAATAGCCACTAGAGTGTAAGGGGTTACATATACGATATGTCATCCACCAAGGTTACATTTGTTGATGTTTTTCTTAAACTTAAATAGATCTGTAAGTTGGTGGAAAGCAATCAGCTGGAAGGGCGTTCCATTGTAATGCTGTTCTAGGGAAGAAGCTATCCGAATGGAACTTACTCTTGATTTTGGGGAGTCGAAGATAGTGAGGGTGTTCACCTGCTTGTTTAGCAAAGCGAGTATAACACAAGAGAAATCCCTGCGCTTAGGTTCTAGCATTGCTCCAATTTATATTTCTGAACTACTTAAAGTCTACACTCCATCACGCAATTTGCGCTCCAGCAACATGTCACTCCTCAAGGGAGCAACTTCAAAACGGAACTGGGGTGATAGGTCGTTTTCTGTCGCAGCTCCGAGACTCTGGAATCATCTTCCAACTAAACTCAAATCTTGTCATAGTATAACCAGATTCAAGTCGATGCTTAAAACTCATCTTATGTCACAACTCTTCAAAGATGATGTACATTTGTAATTGCATTGTAGGTACATGTATCTCGGTACATAATTTGTTTTCCCTATGCTATCATTGTATATTGTTTGTATTAATGTTTTTCTTTGTTTCCGCGCCTTGAGCGCCCAGCAGGGTGGATATGTGCGCGCTAAAAATCTTTATTATTATTATTATTATTATTATGTAGCTCAGCAAAACGATTTATAAAAGAGAGGTTTTCAGCTCGTTACGTTGGGTTGTAAAATAGTGAAATTGCATTCAACACAAACTTTATATTCATTCCAATGTGGTGCACTGATACCGTTTCAGGATCAAAATTTGAGTGTACGTATTTTGGGGAAAACACTTTTGAAAATTCTTACAAATGAAAGCCGACCTGAGACAGCGCCCGAAACAGAAAGATTCCAAGGGATGTTTGTTACCTTTGCTATCATCAACCGGGAGCTCCTGACATTGTTGTCTTAAAAGGAACAAAAGACATTAACCCTAACCACCCCATATCCTCCAAAATCCTCCAAGGGGCACTTTTTTGAAGAATTCAGCACTGTTGGAAACTGGTACTTTCACCTCTTCAAATCGGGCAAAATTACTACCTGCCAAGAAGTACAGGCCATAAGTGCTAAATAATGAAAGATCAACGAAAATGCATGGTGCATTTTGAAGATAAGGGCATGTTTCCAAAAGTGCACTGGAGGATTTTGGAGGATTCTATCAGGAAGGTTCCTAGCCAGAATACCTCGGGGTTAGGGTTAAAGGGACAATATCGTCACGATCAACAGGGCATGGAATCAGAGTGCTAGTTTTAGATTAACTCAGTGACTGAAAATAATACCCCACATGATAAGGTCATATTACTGTTGCTGCTGCATAAATGAGCCAGTAATTTTCAGTCACTGTGTTCATCTTAAACAAGGATGCCGATTCCATGCCCTGTTGAAAGTCTGCTCTGATCTTGCATCTTTAAAGGGACAATATTGTCATGATCGATAGGGCATGGAATCAGAATGCTAGTTTTAGATTAACAAATAATACCCTGCACGATAAGGTCATATTACCATTGCTGCTGCATATATGATCCAGTAATTTTCAGAAAAGAAGAGAAAAGAAATTTACTGAAAAATGAAGTTACGAAAAGACATACGATAGGAAACATCAATATATATGGTCCAGTAATAACAAATAAAAATATATAACAGACAAGCAATCTGCAATGAAATCCGAACCACAATACCTACCAACAACTGTGATGTTAAATTGGCACGATCCTGTATTTAGTGCAGTATCATTAACTCTGCATGTCACTGTAGTTGTGCCTACTCTATAGCTGTCGTTTGACATCACAACATTGCTTGCACCATCCTCACATATAATGTTGCTTGCAGAAATGACACCATCAACAACATCAATGGCTGATGGCATCTGTGACCAAATGACGTTAGCATTTGCCATTCCAGTGTCAACATACACAGAAGAGACAGGGCTCGGACAAGTGACAATAGGAGCTTCATTGTCTGTGGCAATGCAAAGTAGATTTAAGAAAAGACAAAAGATAGGTAACATGAAAAATATATTGTCCAGTCAGAAGAAAGAACAATAGGAGATAAGGTAGCACCATGTAACAATCTCTTAGGAGATGTAATGAATGTTGTAAAACTTGTAGCTTTGCATGGTGAAGAGTACAAGTAAGACTAATTGCGGTGACACCATGTGAAATTCTCTATTGAGTAGTAATTAGTTCTGAAAAGAACTGGAGGTTACAACTCCAACCAACTCCATATATTTGGTTCTGAGAAGAACTGGTGATGGGATAACTCATTGATTCGATCAGTATACTATGTTCATCTTCGGGAGAATGCCAGACTTTAAAAGTGGAAAGTGGCTGTGTGGAGGATTGTTGAGTTATATATCTCACCTCCGGTTCTTCTCAGAACCAACAATTATCACAAAGCAAACAAATTTGCAATGAATACGAAAAGACAATACCTACCAACAATTATCACAACTCCTAAGAAATTGTTACACGGTGCTACCGCAAACCATTTTCTAACTGTAATTCCACCATTCAATGCTTCAAAATCTACAGGTAAAGAAATAAGAAACAAATATATGACAGAAAGACAATACCTACCAACAACTGTGATGTTAAATTGGCACGATCCTGTATTTAGTGCAGTATCATTAACTCTGCATGTCACTGTAGTTGTGCCTACTCTATAGCTGTCGTTTGACATCACAACATTGCTTGCACCATCCTCACATATAATGCTGCTTGCAGAAACGACACCATCCACAATATCAATGGCTGAAGGCAACGGTGACCAAGTGACGCTAGCATTTGCCATTCCTGTGTCCACAACCATGGATGAGACTGGGCTTGGACAAGTGACAATTGGAGCTTCATTGTCTGCAGTAAAAAAAAGAAAACAAAGTTACTCAAAAATGGATGGACGAAAAGAGATACGACAGGAAACATCATGGTCCAGTCAGATGAAAGTACTAACAAACAAAAATATATAACGGACAAAAAAATTAGCACTGAAATCTGAAAGACAATACCTACCAACAACTGTGATGTTAAATTGGCACGATCCTGTATTTAGTGCAGTATCATTAACTCTGCATGTCACTGTAGTTGTGCCTACTCTATAGCTGTCATTTGACATCACAACATTGCTTGCACCGTCCTCACATATAATGTTGCTTGCAGAAATGACACCATCAACAACATCAATGGCTGATGGCATCGGCGTCCAAGTGACGCTAGCATTTGCCATTCCTGTGTCCACAACCATGGATGAGACTGGGCTTGGACAAGTGACAATTGGAGCTTCATTGTCTGCAGGAAAGAAAAGAAAAGAAAGTTATTATAAAATCGATTGACGAAAAGAGATACAATAAGAAACATCAAATATATGTGGTCCAGTCAGATGAAAGAACAATAGATGTACAATTTGTGGTAGCACCATGTAACAATCTCTTAGGAGTTGGAATAATTGTAGGTTCTGAGAAGAACTGGTGATGAGATAACTTAATGATTTGATCAGTATACTTTGCTCGTCCACAGGAGAATGCCAGACTTTAAAAGTGGGAAGCGTTGAAGTAGCTGTGTGGAAGATTGTCGAGTTATATATCTCACCTCCGGTTCTTCTCAGAACCAACAATTATCACAACTCCTAAAAAATTGTTACATGGTGCTACCGCAAACCATTTTCTAACTGTAATTTCACCATTCAAAGCTTCAAAACCTATCGAGAAAGAAATAACAAACAAATATATGACAGAAAGACAATACCTACCAACAACTGTGATGTTAAATTGGCACAATCCTGTATTTAGTGAAGTATCATTAACTCTGCATGTCACTGTAGTTGTGCCTACTCTATAGCTGTCGTTTGACATCACAACATTGCTGGCACCGTCCTCACATATAATGTTGTTTGCAGAAATGACACCATCAACAATATCAATGGCTGATGGCATCGGCGACCAAGTGACGCTAGCATTTGCCATTCCTGTGTCCACAACCATGGATGAGACTGGGCTTGGACAAGTGACAATTGGAGCTTCATTGTCTGTAGTAAAGAAAAGAAAATTACTCAAAAATGGACTGACGAAAAGATCGAAACATCAAATATATATCGTCGAGTCAGAACAAAGTACAATAGATGTACAGCTGGCGGTAGCACTATGTAACAATCTCTTATGTTGTAAATAATGGTTGATTCTGAGAAGAACTGGCAATGAGATAACCAAACAATTTGATCAGTATACTTTGTTCGTCTACAGAAGAATCAAGACTTTAAACGAAGTAACCGTTGAACTAGCTGTGTGGAAGATTGTCGACTTATATATCTCACCTCCGGTTCTTCTCAGAATCAACAATTATCACAACTCCTAAGAGATTGTTACATGGTTCTACCACAAACAATTCTCTAACTGTAATTCCACCATTCAAAGCTTCAAAACCTACCAAGAAAGAAATAACAAACAAATATATGACAGAAAGACAATACCTACCAACAACTGTGATGTTAAATTGGCACGATCCTGTATTTAGTGCAGTATCATTAACTCTGCATGTCACTGTAGTTGTGCCTACTCTATAGCTGTCGTTTGACATCACAACATTGCTTGCACCGTCCTCACATATAATGTTGCTTGCAGAAATGACACCATCAACAATATCAATGGCTGAAGGCATCGGTGTCCAAATGATGCTAGCATTTGCCATTCCTGTGTCCACAACCATGGATGAGACTGGGCTTGGACAAGTGACAATTGGAGCTTCATTGTCTGCAGTAAAAAAAGAAAACAAAGTTACTCAAAAATGGATGGACGAAAAGAGATACGACAGGAAACATCATGGTCCAGTCAGATGAAAGTACTAACAAACAAAAATATATAACGGACAACAAAATTAGCACTGAAATCTGAAAGACAATACCTACCAACAACTGTGATGTTAAATTGGCACGATCCTGTATTTAGTGCAGTATCATTAACTCTACATGTCACTGTAGTTGTGCCTACTCTATAGCTGTCGTTTGACATCACAACATTGCTTGCGCCATCCTCACATATAATGTTGCTTGCAGAAATGACACCACCAGCAATATCAATGGCTGAAGGCATCGGTGACCAAATGACGCTAGCATTTGCCATTCCTGTGTCCACAACCATGGATGAGACTGGGCTTGGACAAATGACAATTGGAGCTTCATTGTCTGCAGTAAAGAAAAGAAAACAAAGTTATTATAAAATGGACTGATGAAAAGAGATACGACAGGAAACATCATGGTCCAGTCAGATGAAAGTACTAACAAACAAAAATATATAACGGACAAAAAAATTTGCACTGAAATCTGAAAGACAATACCTACCAACAACTGTGATGTTAAATTGGCACGATCCTGTATTTAGTGCAGTATCATTAACTCTGCATGTCACTGTAGTTGTGCCTACTCTATAGCTGTCGTTTGACATCACAACATTGCTTGCGCCGTCCTCACATATAATGTTGCTTGCAGAAATGACACCACCAGCAATATCAATGGCTGAAGGCATCGGTGACCAAATGACGCTAGCATTTGCCATTCCTGTGTCCACAACCATGGATGAGACTGGGCTTGGACAAATGACAATTGGAGCTTCATTGTCTGCAGTAAAGAAAAGAAAACAAAGTTATTATAAAATGGACTGATGAAAAGAGATACGACAGGAAACATCATGGTCCAGTCAGATGAAAGTACTAACAAACAAAAATATATAACGGACAAAAAAATTTGCACTGAAATCTGAAAGACAATACCTACCAACAACTGTGATGTTAAATTGGCACGATCCTGTATTTAGTGCAGTATCATTAACTCTGCATGTCACTGTAGTTGTGCCTACTCTATAGCTGTCGTTTGACATCACAACATTGCTTGCGCCATCCTCACATATAATGTTGGTTGCAGAAATGACACCATCAACAATATCAATGGCTGAAGGCATTGATGACCAAGTGACGCTAGCATTTGCCATTCCTGTGTCCACAACCATGGATGAGACTGGGCTTGGACAAGTGACAATTGGAGCTTCATTGTCTGTAGTAAAGAAAAGAAAACAAAGTTACTCAAAAATGGATGGACGAAAAGAGATACGACAGGAAACATCATGGTCCAGTCAGATGAAAGTACTAACAAACAAAAATATATAACGGACAAAAAAATTTGCACTGAAATCTGAAAGACAATACCTACCAACAACTGTGATGTTAAATTGGCACGATCCTGAATTTAGTGCAGTATCATTAACTCTGCATGTCACTGTAGTTGTGCCTACTCTATAGCTGTCATTTGACATCACAACATTGCTTGCACTGTCCTCACATATAATGTTGCTTGCAGAAATGACACCATCAACAACATCAATGGCTGATGGCATCGGTGACCAAATGACGCTAGCATTTGCCATTCCTGTGTCCACAACCATGGATGAGACTGGGCTTGGACAAGTGACAATTGGAGCTTCATTGTCTGCAGGAAAGAAAAGAAAAGAAAGTTATTATAAAATCGATTGACGAAAAGAGATACAATAAGAAACATCAAATATATGTGGTCCAGTCAGATGAAAGAACAATAGATGTACAATTTGTGGTAGCACCATGTAACAATCTCTTAGGAGTTGGAATAATTGTTGGTTCTGAGAAGAACTGGTGATGAGATAACTTAATGATTTGATCAGTATACTTTGCTCGTCCACAGGAGAATGCCAGACTTTAAAAGTGGGAAGCGTTGAAGTAGCTGTGTGGAAGATTGTCGAGTTATATATCTCACCTCCGGTTCTTCTCAGAACCAACAATTATCACAACTCCTAAGAAATTGTTACATGATGCTACCGCAAACCATTTTCGAACTGTAATTCCACCATTCAAAGCTTCAAAACCTACCAAGAAAGAAATAACAAACAAATATATGACAGAAAGACAATACTTACCAACAACTGTGATGTTAAATTGGCACGATCCTGTATTTAGTGCAGTATCATTAACTCTGCATGTCACTGTAGTTGTGCCTACTCTATAGCTGTCGTTTGACATCACAACATTGCTTGCACTGTCCACACATATAATGTTGCTTGCAGAAATGACACCACCAGCAATATCAATGGCTGAAGGCATCGGTGACCAAATGACGCTAGCATTTGCCATTCCTGTGTCCACAACCATGGATGAGAATGGGCTTGGACAAATGACAATTGGAGCTTCATTGTCTGCAGTAAAGAAAAGAAAACAAAGTTATTATAAGATGGACTGATGAAAAGAGATACGACAGGAAACATCATGGTCCAGTCAGATGAAAGTACTAACAAACAAAAATATATAACGGACAAAAAAATTTGCACTGAAATCTGAAAGACAATACCTACCAACAACTGTGATGTTAAATTGGCACGATCCTGTATTTAGTGCAGTATCATTAACTCTGCATGTCACTGTAGTTGTGCCTACTCTATAGCTGTCGTTTGACATCACAACATTGCTTGCGCCGTCCTCACATATAATGTTGCTTGCAGAAATGACACTATCAACAATATCAATGGCTGAAGGGATCGGTGACCAAGTGACGCTAGCATTTGCCATTCCTGTGTCCACAACCATGGATGAGACTGGGCTTGGACAAGTGACAATTGGAGCTTCATTGTCTGCAGTAAAGAAAAGAAAACAAAGTTACTCAAAAATAGACCAACGAAAAGATCAAAACATCAAATATATATCGTCGAGTCAGAACAAAGTACAATAGGTGTACAGTTTGCGGTAGCACTATGTAACAATCTCTTCTGAGAAAAACTGGCAATGAGATAACCAAACAATTTGATCAGTATACTCTGTTCGTCTACAGAAGAATCAAGACTTTAAAAGTAGGAACCGTTGAACTAGCTGTGTGGAAGATTGTCGACTTATATATCTCACCTCCGGTTCTTCTCAGAATCAACAATTATCACAACTCCTAAGAAATTGTTACATGATGCTACCGCAAACCATTTTCTAACTGTAATTCCACCATTCAAAGCTTCACAACCTACCAAGAAAGAAATAACAAACAAATATATGACAGAAAGACAATACTTACCAACAACTGTGATGTTAAATTGGCACGATCCTGTATTTAGTGCAGTATCATTAACTCTGCATGTCACTGTAGTTGTGCCTACTCTATAGCTGTCGTTTGACATCACAAAATTGCTTGCGCCGTCCTCACATATAATGTTGCTTGCAGAAATGACACCACCAGCAATATCAATGGCTGAAGGCATCGGTGTCCAAATGACGCTAGCATTTGCCATTCCTGTGTCCACAACCATGGGTGAGACTGGGCTTGGACAAGTGACAATTGGAGCTTCATTGTCTGCAGTAAAAAAAGAAAACAAAGTTACTCAAAAATGGATGGACGAAAAGAGATACGACAGGAAACATCATGGTCCAGTCAGATGAAAGTACTAACAAACAAAAATATATAACGGACAAAAAAATTAGCACTGAAATCTGAAAGACAATACCTACCAACAACTGTGATGTTAAATTGGCACGATCCTGTATTTAGTGCAGTATCATTAACTCTGCATGTCACTGTAGTTGTGCCTACTCTATAGCTGTCGTTTGACATCACAACATTGCTTGCACCATCCTCACATATAATGTTGCTTGCAGAAATGACACCACCAGCAATATCAATGGCTGAAGGCATCGGTGTCCAAATGACGCTAGCATTTGCCATTCCTGTGTCCACAACCATGGATGAGACTGGGCTTGGACAAGTGACAATTGGAGCTTCATTGTCTGCAGAAAAGAAAAGAAAATTACTCAAAAATGGACTGACGAAAAGATCGAAACATTAAATATATATAGTCGAGTCAGAACAAAGTACAATAGGCATACAGTTTGCGGTAGCACTATGTAACAATCTCTTAGGAGTTATAATAATGGTTGGTTCTGAGAAGAATTGGCGATGGGTTAACTCAACGTTTCGATAAGTATACTTTGATTGTCTTCAGGTGAATGCCGGACTTTAGAGATGGGAACTGCTTATTAAAATAAAGTAGCTGATGAGTGGAGGATTGTCAAATTATATATCTCACCACTGGTTCATGTGGTGCTACCACAAACAATTCTCTAACTGTAATTCCACCATTCAAAGCATCAAAACCTACCAAGAAAGAAATAACAAACAAATATATGACAGAAAGACAATACCTACCAACAACTTTGATGTTAAATTGGCACGATCCTGTATTTAGTGCAGTATCATTAACTCTGCATGTCACTGTAGTTGTGCCTACTCTATAGCTGTCGTTTGACATCACAACATTGCTTGCACTGTCCTCACATATAATGTTGCTTGCAGAAATGACACCATCAACAATATCAATGGCTGAAGGCATCGGTGTCCAAATGACACTAGCATTTGCCATTCCTGTGTCCACAACCATGGATGAGACTGGGCTTGGACAAGTGACAATTGGAGCTTCATTGTCTGTAGTAAAGAAAAGAAAAGAAAGTTACTCAAAAATGGATGGACGAAAAGAGATACGGCAGGAAACATCATGGTAGTCAGATGAAAGTACTAACAAACAAAAATATATAACGGACAAAAAAAATTGTACTGAAATCTGAAAGACAATACCTACCAACAACTGTGATGTTAAATTGGCACAATCCTGTATTTAGTGCAGTATCATTAACTCTGCATGTCACTGTAGTTGTGCCTACTCTATAGCTGTCGTTTGACATCACAACATTGCTTGCACCGTCCTCACATATAATGTTGCTTGCAGAAATGACACCATCAACAATATCAATGGCTGAAGGCATCGGTGTCCAAATGACGCTAGCATTTGCCATTCCTGTGTCCACAACCATGGATGAGACTGGGCTTGGACAAGTGACAATTGGAGCTTCATTGTCTGTAGTAAAGAAAAGAAAATTACTCAAAAATGGACTGATGACGAAAAGATCGAAACATCAAACATATATCGTCGAGTCAGAACAAAGTACAATAGGTGTACAGTTTGCGGTAGCACTATGTAACAATCTCTTACATGTATGTTGTAATAATGGTTGGTTCTGAGAAGAATTGGCGATCGGTTAACTCAACGTTTCGATAAGTATACTTTGATTGTCTTCAGGCGAATGCCGGACTTTAGAGATGGGAACTGCTTATTAAAATAAAGTAGCTGATGAGTGGAGGATTGTCAAATTATATATATCACCACTGGTTCATGTGGTGCTACCACAAACAATTCTCTAACTGTAATTCCACCATTCAAAGCATCAAAACCTACCAAGAAAGAAATAACAAACAAATATATGACAGAAAGACAATACCTACCAACAACTTTGATGTTAAATTGGCACGATCCTGTATTTAGTGCAGTATCATTAACTCTGCATGTCACTGTAGTTGTGCCTACTCTATAGCTGTCGTTTGACATCACAACATTGCTTGCACTGTCCTCACATATAATGTTGCTTGCAGAAATGACACCATCAACAACATCAATGGCTGATGGCATCGGCGACCAAGTGACGCTAGCATTTGGCATTCCTGTGTCCACAACCATGGATGAGACTGGGCTTGGACAAGTGACAATTGGAGCTTCATTGTCTGCAGTAAAGAAAAGAAAACAAAGTTACTCAAAAATAGACTGACGAAAAGATCGAAACATCAAATATATATCGTCGAGTAAGAACAAAGTACAATAGGTGTACAGTTTGCGGTAGCACTATGTAACAATCTCTTATGAGAAAAACTGGCAATGAGATAACCAAACAATTTGATCAGTATACTCTGTTCGTCTACAGAAGAATCAAGACTTTAAAAGTAGGAACTGCTGAACTAGCTGTGTGGAAGATTGTCGACTTATATATCTCACCTCCGGTTCTTCTCAGAATCAACAATTATCACAACTCCTAAGAGATTGTTACATGGTGCTACCACAAACAATTCTCTAACTGTAATTCCACCATTCAAAGCTTCAAACCTATCGAGAAAGAAATAAGAAACAAATATATGACAGAAAGACAATACCTACCAACAACTGTGATGTTAAATTGGCACGATCCTGTATTTAGTGCAGTATCATTAACTCTGCATGTCACTGTAGTTGTGCCTACTCTATAGCTGTCGTTTGACATCACAACATTGCTTGCGCCATCCTCACATATAATGTTGGTTGCAGAAATGACACCATCAACAATATCAATGGCTGAAGGCATTGATGACCAAGTGACGCTAGCATTTGCCATTCCTGTGTCCACAACCATGGATGAGACTGGGCTTGGACAAGTGACAATTGGAGCTTCATTGTCTGCAGTAAAGAAAACAAAGTTACTCAAAAATGGATGGACGAAAAGAGATACGACAGGAAACATCATGGTCCAGTCAGATGAAAGTACTAACAAACAAAAATATATAACGGACAAAAAAATTTGCACTGAAATCTGAAAGACAATACCTACCAACAACTGTGATGTTAAATTGGCACGATCCTGTATTTAGTGCAGTATCATTAACTCTACATGTCACTGTAGTTGTGCCTACTCTATAGCTGTCGTTTGACATCACAACATTGCTTACGCCATCCTCACATATAATGTTGCTTGCAGAAATGACACCACCAGCAATATCAATGGCTGAAGGCATCGGTGACCAAATGACGCTAGCATTTGCCATTCCTGTGTCCACAACCATGGATGAGACTGGGCTTGGACAAATGACAATTGGAGCTTCATTGTCTGCAGTAAAGAAAAGAAAACAAAGTTATTATAAAATGGACTGATGAAAAGAGATACGACAGGAAACATCATGGTCCAGTCAGATGAAAGTACTAACAAACAAAAATATATAACGGACAAAAAAATTTGCACTGAAATCTGAAAGACAATACCTACCAACAACTGTGATGTTAAATTGGCACGATCCTGTATTTAGTGCAGTATCATTAACTCTGCATGTCACTGTAGTTGTGCCTACTCTATAGCTGTCGTTTGACATCACAACATTGCTTGCGCCGTCCTCACATATAATGTTGCTTGCAGAAATGACACCACCAGCAATATCAATGGCTGAAGGCATCGGTGACCAAATGACGCTAGCATTTGCCATTCCTGTGTCCACAACCATGGATGAGACTGGGCTTGGACAAATGACAATTGGAGCTTCATTGTCTGCAGTAAAGAAAAGAAAACAAAGTTATTATAAAATGGACTGATGAAAAGAGATACGACAGGAAACATCATGGTCCAGTCAGATGAAAGTACTAACAAACAAAAATATATAACGGACAAAAAAATTTGCACTGAAATCTGAAAGACAATACCTACCAACAACTGTGATGTTAAATTGGCACGATCCTGTATTTAGTGCAGTATCATTAACTCTGCATGTCACTGTAGTTGTGCCTACTCTATAGCTGTCGTTTGACATCACAACATTGCTTGCGCCGTCCTCACATATAATGTTGCTTGCAGAAATGACACCACCAGCAATATCAATGGCTGAAGGCATCGGTGTCCAAATGACGCTAGCATTTGCCATTCCTGTGTCCACAACCATGGATGAGACTGGGCTTGGACAAGTGACAATTGGAGCTTCATTGTCTGCAGTAAAAAAAGAAAACAAAGTTACTCAAAAATGGATGGACGAAAAGAGATACGACAGGAAACATCATGGTCCAGTCAGATGAAAGTACTAACAAACAAAAATATATAACGGACAAAAAAATTAGCACTGAAATCTGAAAGACAATACCTACCAACAACTGTGATGTTAAATTGGCACGATCCTGTATTTAGTGCAGTATCATTAACTCTGCATGTCACTGTAGTTGTGCCTACTCTATAGCTGTCGTTTGACATCACAACATTGCTTGCGCCATCCTCACATATAATGTTGCTTGCAGAAATGACACCACCAGCAATATCAATGGCTGAAGGCATCGGTGTCCAAATGACGCTAGCATTTGCCATTCCTGTGTCCACAACCATGGATGAGACTGGGCTTGGACAAGTGACAATTGGAGCTTCATTGTCTGCAGTAAAGAAAAGAAAAGAAAGTTATTATAAAATGGACTGATGAAAAGAGATACGACAGGAAACATCATGGTCCAGTCAGATGAAAGTACTAACAAACAAAAATATATAACGGACAAAATAATTTGCACTGAAATCTGAAACACAATACCTACCAACAACTGTGATGTTAAATTGGCACGATCCTGTATTTAGTGCAGTATCATTAACTCTGCATGTCACTGTAGTTGTGCCTACTCTATAGCGGTCGTTTGACATCACAACATTGCTTGCGCCGTCCTCACATATAATGTTGCTTGCAGAAATGACACCATCAACAACATCAATGGCTGATGGCATCGGCGTCCAAGTGACGCTAGCATTTGCCATTCCTGTGTCCACAACCATGGATGAGACTGGGCTTGGACAAGTGACAATTGGAGCTTCATTGTCTGCAGGAAAGAAAAGAAAACAAAGTTACTCAAAAATAGACCGACGAAAAGATCGAAACATCAAATATATATCGTCGAGTCAGAACGAAGTACAATAGGTGTACAGTTTGCGGTAGCACTATGTAACAATCTCTTATGAGAAAAACTGGCAATGAGATAACCAAACAATTTGATCAGTATACTCTGTTCGTCTACAGAAGAATCAAGACTTTAAAAGTAGGAACTGTTGAACTAGCTGTGTGGAAGATTGTCGACTTATATATCTCACCTCCGGTTCTTCTCAGAATCAACAATTATCACAACTCCTAAGAGATTGTTACATGGTGCTACCACAAACAATTCTCTAACTGTAATTCCACCATTCAAAGCTTCAAACCTATCGAGAAAGAAATAAGAAACAAATATATGACAGAAAGACAATACCTACCAACAACTGTGATGTTAAATTGGCACGATCCTGTATTTAGTGCAGTATCATTAACTCTGCATGTCACTGTAGTTGTGCCTACTCTATAGCTGTCGTTTGACATCACAACATTGCTTGCGCCATCCTCACATATAATGTTGGTTGCAGAAATGACACCATCAACAATATCAATGGCTGAAGGCATTGATGACCAAGTGACGCTAGCATTTGCCATTCCAGGGTCCACAACCATGGATGAGACTGGGCTTGGACAAGTGACAATTGGAGCTTCATTGTCTGTAGTAAAGAAAAGAAAAGAAAGTTATTATAAAATGGATTGACGAAAAGAGATACAATAAGAAACATCAAATATATGTGGTCCAGTCAGATGAAAGAACAATAGATGTACAATTTGTGGTAGCACCATGTAACAATCTCTTAGGAGTTGGAATAATTGTTGGTTCTGAGAAGAACTGGTGATGAGATAACTTAATGATTTGATCAGTATACTTTGCTCGTCCACAGGAGAATGCCAGACTTTAAAAGTGGGAAGCGTTGAAGTAGCTGTGTGGAAGATTGTCGAGTTATATATCTCACCTCCGGTTCTTCTCAGAACCAACAATTATCACAACTCTAAATTGTTACATGATGCTACCATAACCATTTTCGAACTGTAATTCCACCATTCAAAGCTTCAAAACCTACCAAGAAAGAAATAACAAACAAATATATGACAGAAAGACAATACTTACCAACAACTGTGATGTTAAATTGGCACGATCCTGTATTTAGTGCAGTATCATTAACTCTGCATGTCACTGTAGTTGTGCCTACTCTATAGCTGTCGTTTGACATCACAACATTGCTTGCGCCATCCTCACATATAATGTTGCTTGCAGAAATGACACCATCAACAATATCAATGGCTGAAGGCATCGGTGACCAAATGACGCTAGCATTTGCCATTCCTGTGTCCACAACCATGGATGAGACTGGGCTTGGACAAATGACAATTGGAGCTTCATTGTCTGCAGTAAAAAAAGAAAACAAAGTTACTCAAAAATGGATGGACGAAAAGAGATACGACAGGAAACATCATGGTCCAGTCAGATGAAAGTACTAACAAACAAAAATATATAACGGACAAAAAAATTAGCACTGAAATCTGAAAGACAATACCTACCAACAACTGTGATGTTAAATTGGCACGATCCTGTATTTAGTGCAGTATCATTAACTCTGCATGTCACTGTAGTTGTGCCTACTCTATAGCTGTCGTTTGACATCACAACATTGCTTGCGCCATCCTCACATATAATGTTGCTTGCAGAAATGACACCACCAGCAATATCAATGGCTGAAGGCATCGGTGTCCAAATGACGCTAGCATTTGCCATTCCTGTGTCCACAACCATGGATGAGACTGGGCTTGGACAAGTGACAATTGGAGCTTCATTGTCTGCAGTAAAGAAAAGAAAAGAAAGTTATTATAAAATGGACTGATGAAAAGAGATATGACAGGAAACATCATGGTCCAGTCAGATGAAAGTACTAACAAACAAAAATATATAACGGACAAAAAAATTTGCACTGAAATCTGAAAGACAATACCTACCAACAACTGTGATGTTAAATTGGCACGATCCTGTATTTAGTGCAGTATCATTAACTCTGCATGTCACTGTAGTTGTGCCTACTCTATAGCTGTCGTTTGACATCACAACATTGCTTGCGCCGTCCTCACATATAATGTTGCTTGCAGAAATGACACCATCAACAACATCAATGGCTGATGGCATCGGCGTCCAAGTGACGCTAGCATTTGCCATTCCTGTGTCCACAACCATGGATGAGACTGGGCTTGGACAAGTGACAATTGGAGCTTCATTGTCTGCAGGAAAGAAAAGAAAAGTTATTATAAAATCGATTGACGAAAAGAGATACAATAAGAAACATCAAATATATGTGGTCCAGTCAGATGAAAGAACAATAGATGTACAATTTGTGGTAGCACCATGTAACAATCTCTTAGGAGTTGGAATAATTGTTGGTTCTGAGAAGAACTGGTGATGAGATAACTTAATGATTTGATCAGTATACTTTGCTCGTCCACAGGAGAATGCCAGACTTTAAAAGTGGGAAGCGTTGAAGTAGCTGTGTGGAAGATTGTCGAGTTATATATCTCACCTCCGGTTCTTCTCAGAACCAACAATTATCACAACTCCTAAGAAATTGTTACATGATGCTACCGCAAACCATTTTCGAACTGTAATTCCACCATTCAAAGCTTCAAAACCTACCAAGAAAGAAATAACAAACAAATATATGACAGAAAGACAATACTTACCAACAACTGTGATGTTAAATTGGCACGATCCTGTATTTAGTGCAGTATCATTAACTCTGCATGTCACTGTAGTTGTGCCTACTCTATAGCTGTCGTTTGACATCACAACATTGCTTGCGCCATCCTCACATATAATGTTGCTTGCAGAAATGACACCATCAACAATATCAATGGCTGAAGGCATCGGTGACCAAATGACGCTAGCATTTGCCATTCCTGTGTCCACAACCATGGATGAGACTGGGCTTGGACAAATGACAATTGGAGCTTCATTGTCTGCAGTAAAGAAAAGAAAACAAAGTTATTATAAAATGGACTGATGAAAAGAGATACGACAGGAAACATCATGGTCCAGTCAGATGAAAGTACTAACAAACAAAAATATATAACCGACAAAAAAATTTGCACTGAAATCTGAAAAACAATACCTACCAACAACTGTGATGTTAAATTGGCACGATCCTGTATTTAGTGCAGTATCATTAACTCTGCATGTCACTGTAGTTGTGCCTACTCTATAGCTGTCGTTTGACATCACAACATTGCTTGCACCGTCCTCACATATAATGCTGCTTGCAGAAATGACACCATCAACAATATCAATGGCTGATGGCATTGGCGACCAAGTGACGCTAGAATTTGCCATTCCTGTGTCCACAACCATGGAAGAGACTGGGCTTGGACAAGTGACAATTGGAGCTTCATTGTCTGCAGTAAAGAAAAGAAAAGAAAATTACTCAAAAATGGACTGACGAAAAGATCGAAAAATCAAATATATATCGTCGAGTCAGAACAAAGTACAATAGGTGTACAGTTTGTGGTAGCACTATGTAACAATCTCTTAGGAGTTATAATAATGGTTGGTTCTGAGAAGAATTGGCGATGGGTTAACTCAACGTTTCGATAAGTATACTTTGATTGTCTTCAGGCGAATGCCGGACTTTAGAGATAGGAACTGCTTATTAAAATAAAGTAGCTGATGAGTGGAGGATTGTCAAATTATATATCTCACAACTGGTTGATGTGGTGCTACCACAAACAATTCTCTAACTGTAATTCCACCATTCAAAGCTTCAAACCCTACCAAGAAAGAAATAACAAACAAATATATGACAGAAAGAGAATACCTACCAACAACTGTGATGTTAAATTGGCACGATCCTGTATTTAGTGCAGTATCATTAACTCTGCATGTCACTGTAGTTGTGCCTACTCTATAGCTGTCGTTTGACATCACGACATTGCTTGCGCCGTCCTCACATATAATGTTGCTTGCAGAAATGACACCATCAACAATATCAATGGCTGAAGGCATCGGTGACCAAATGACGCTAGCATTTGCCATTCCTGTGTCCACAACCATGGAAGAGACTGGGCTTGGACAAGTGACAATTGGAGCTTCATTGTCTGTAGGAAAGAAAAGAAAAGAAAGTTATTATAAAATCGATTGACGAAAAGAGATACAATAAGAAACATCAAATATATGTGGTCCAGTCAGATGAAAGAACAATAGATGTACAATTTGTGGTAGCACCATGTAACAATCTCTTAGGAGTTGGAATAATTGTTGGTTTTGAGAAGAACTGGTGATGAGATAACTCAATAATTTGACCAGTATACTTTGCTCGTCCACAGGAGAATGCTAGTCTTTAAAAGTGGGAAGCGTTGAAGTAGCTAAGTGGAAGATTGTCCAGTTATATATATATATCTCACCTCCGGTTCTCCTCAGAACCAACAATTATCACAACTCCTAAAAAATTGTTACATGGTGCTACCGCAAACCATTTTCTAACTGTAATTTCACCATTCAAAGCTTCAAAACCTATCGAGAAAGAAATAACAAACAAATATATGACAGAAAGACAATACCTACCAACAACTGTGATGTTAAATTGGCACAATCCTGTATTTAGTGAAGTATCATTAACTCTGCATGTCACTGTAGTTGTGCCTACTCTATAGCTGTCGTTTGACATCACAACATTGCTTGCGCCGTCCTCACATATAATGTTGCTTGCAGAAATGACACCATCAACAACATCAATGGCTGATGGCATCGGCGTCCAAGTGACGCTAGCATTTGCCATTCCTGTGTCCACAACCATGGATGAGACTGGGCTTGGACAAGTGACAATTGGAGCTTCATTGTCTGCAGTAAAGAAAAGAAAACAAAGTTATTATAAAATGGATTGACGAAAAGAGATACAATAAGAAACATCAAATATATGTGGTCCAGTCAGATGAAAGAACAATAGATGTACAATTTGTGGTAGCACCATGTAACAATCTCTTAGGAGTTGGAATAATTGTTGGTTCTGAGAAGAACTGGTGATGAGATAACTTAATGATTTGATCAGTATACTTTGCTCGTCCACAGGAGAATGCTAGTCTTTAAAAGTGGGAAGCGTTGAAGTAGCTAAGTGGAAGATTGTCCAGTTATATATATATATATATATCTCACCTCCAGTTCTCCTCAGAACCAACAATTATCACAACTCCTAAGAAATTGTTACATGATACTACCGCAAACCATTTTCTAACTGTAATTCCACCATTCAAAGCTTCAAAACCTACAGGTAAAGAAATAAGAAACAAATATATGACAGAAAGACAATACCTACCAACAACTGTGATGTTAAATTGGCACGATCCTGTATTTAGTGCAGTATCATTAACTTTGCATGTCACTGTAGTTGTGCCTACTCTATAGCTGTCGTTTGACATCACAACATTGCTTGCACTGTCCTCACATATAATGTTGCTTGCAGAAATGACACCATCAACAATATCAATGGCTGATGGCATCGGCGACCAAGTGACGCTAGCATTTGCCATTCCTGTGTCTACAACCATAGAAGAGACTGGGCTTGGACAAGTGACAATAGGAGCTTCATTGTCTGTGGCAAAGAAAATAAAACAAAGTTACTCAAAAATGGATGGACGAAAAGAGATACGACAGGAAACATCATGGTCCAGTCAGATGAAAGTACTAACAAACAAAAATATATAACGGACAAAATAATTTGCACTGAAATCCGAAAGACAATACCTACCAACAACTGTGATGTTAAATTGGCACGATCCTGTATTTAGTGCAGTATCATTAACTCTGCATGTCACTGTAGTTGTGCCTACTCTATAGCTGTCGTTTGACATCACAACATTGCTTGCACCATCCTCGCATATAATGTTGCTTGTAGAAATGACACCATCAACAATATCAATGGCTGAAGGCATCTGTGACCAAGTGACGCTAGCATTTGCCATTCCTGTGTCCACAACCATGGATGAGACTGGGCTTGGACAAGTGACAATTGGAGCTTCATTGTCTGCAGTAAAGAAAAGAAAACAAAGTTACTCAGAAATGGATTGACGAAAAGAGATACAATAGGAAACATCAAATATATATGGTTCAGTCAGATGAAAGTACTGTAGCGCAAGTCAGGCTAATTAATCGTAGCAGACAGAGGACGCGCGACTAGCGGCGCGGGTTGCTGTGGCTGCGTGCGTGTAGTAGTGCATGAGATTTGGATCATGTGCGTAAGTGCGCGCAGGTGGCGATTGAGATCATAGCGGCAGTGTGAGCCAAGCCCTTGAATAAGAAGGTATGTCTTGCGAGCGCATCGGGCATGCAAGGTTAGCTAACGAAGCCAAGCTGGGGCCTATCAACGGATCAAAGTAAGGAGGCTACTGGAGGCGCAGCCACGGGGACTTACAGCGGAACATGCATAGCGTGGATAAGCCTTGGGACGCCCACGTCACAGCCACTGAGGAGCAGTCGGGATAGCCGGTACTGTTAGGTTGGAAGGTGGACGCGAGGTTCGAGGAGGCGGTCGCGTTGGTCAAGGAAGGCTGACGGCCTCAGCGTAGCAAAATACAGACCAAGGAGGATACAGGATCCCCAGCAAGGCTTAGCTAGCGACGCCTTCGCGTGTGGCGCTATATGCATATTGGAGGGTTCAATTAAGGTTTATTGGAGGGTACGCATAATTAATTACAGTCACTTAGGGTCCAATAATAATTCATGTTGATTTATTAAACCAAAATCAATTTAATTTAGTAGTCTCTTTTGTGGATCATTTTTGTAAGTCTTTGCCAGCTCCAAGATCGAACCAGGGAACAGTGTTAACTTGTGTATAAGCAGTATATTTCCGACCAAACGGGTCTGCATCTACCGGCCGGTATTCAGCCATCCAAGCCGGAAGATCCATCGACTTAAGTTCACTTAGATAAATCATCTTCAGTAGATATTCCGCCACAGTACTAACAAACAAATATATAACAGTCAAACAATTTTGCAATGAAAACTGAAAGACAATACATACCAACAACTGTGATGTTAAATTGGCACGATCCTGTATTTAGTGCAGTATCATTAACTCTGCATGTCACTGTAGTTGTGCCTACTCTATAGCTGTCGTTTGACATCACAACATTGCTTGCACCATCCTCACATATAATGTTGCTTGCAGAAATGACACCATCAACAATATCAATGGCTGATGGCATCGGCGACCAAGTGACGCTAGCATTTGCCATTCCTGTGTCCACAACCATGGATGAGACTGGGCTTGGACAAGTGACAATTGGAGCTTCATTGTCTGTAGTAAAGAAAAGAAAAGAAAATTACTCAAAAATGGACTGACGAAAAGATCGAAACATCAAATATATATCATCGAGTCAGAACAAAGTACAATAGATGTACAGTTTGCGGTAGCACTATGTAACAATCTCTTATGTTGTAATAATGGTTGATTCTGAGAAGAACTGGCAATGAGATAACCAAACAATTTGATCAGTATACTCTGTTCGTCTACAGAAGAATCAAGACTTTAAAAGTAGGAATTGCTGAACTAGCTGTGTGGAAGATTGTTGACTTATATATCTCACCTCCGGTTCTTCTCAGAATCAACAATTACGTAGAGCTGCCAACTCTTCCGGATTCTGCGGAAGACTTCGCGTATTTGACGGTAATTTACTTACTTAAAATATGTGACATTAGGAGCTATTACATCTGACAAAACAATACAAAGTTACATAAATATGGATGAAAGTATAGCACTGTAACACTATATTTGTAAAGCCCCATTCTAGGGCCAATACACTAGGGAGTCCAGTTACTGTATTGGCCCTAAAACGGGGCTATATTTCTCCCATCGATCGTTATAGGGTTAGGGTTAGGGTTATATTTGTAAAGCCCCATTCTAGGGCCAATACACTAGGGAGTCCAGTTACTGTATTGGCCCTAAAACGGGGCTATATTTCTCCCATCGATCGTTATAGGGTTAGGGTTAGGGTTAGGGTTATATTTGTAAAGCCCCATTCTAGGGCCAATACACTAGGGAGTCCAGTTACTGTATTGGACCTAAAACGGGGCTATATTTCTCCCATCGATCGTTATAGGGTTAGGGTTAGGGTTAGGGTTAGGGTTATATTTGTAAAGCCCCATTCTAGGGCCAATACACTAGGGAGTCCAGTTACTGTATTGGCCCTAAAACGGGGCTATATTTCTCCCATCGATCGTTATAATATACAAGCTCAGATTTTGAGTTGTAACTGTAAGATTAATCAGGCAATCAGGTTTTTGATTAACATGTTGAACATTATTTGATGTTATCACACCCCCTTAAAACCCTCCTAGGAGGGAGCGGATGCACTCCAGTTTTCGAAAAGTGATTTTTTTTTACACTGCCCCAGAACCCTGCTAGGAGGGAGCGGATGTACTCCAGTTCTCAAAAAGTGGGTTTTTTTTTGCACTGCCCCTTTAATACTCGACCAAACAACCAGACACCACTTGACTTTGTCACCTTTGACCCACCCTACATGTAGGAGCTGCTGGAGTTGAAGGTGTATAGGGTTACATGTGAAATCTCGCATAATGATCTGTTTGCATAGGGTCTGTGTGTGTTTTGCTGTGTACAAAAGAATAGCTTAGTGTGTATTGGAATACACACACCAGTTTGCAACACACACACACACTGTGGATGATTGCTGCGCCACTGGTTAGTTGTAGAACAGCTTTTATGTATCTACTTGTGTGGATGTTATTGATGTAAGTGAGAGCTACCGGTACATGTAAATGGTGTAAATAATGTAAATAAAGCATCTGTTACTAGAATAATTTGTACAGTATGTGTATTTCCTTCCCCATCGTCCACCCCCACCCACAAATTAAAAAAAAAAAATATTAGGGCCCAAATATACTTGTAAATAGTGAAACAAACATAAAAACATCATGGGCAAACCCTGTATTATTTTTTAGTCATTCTAGACACCATTACTTTATGTGTGTATTGCAATACATCCACTCATGCGTTAGTGTAAAGTTTACTGATTAATGCCTAGCAGGGTTAAAACTGGACCATGCATGAAACCAGACACTTCTTGACTTTGTCACCTTTGACCCTCTACATGTAGCAGAGTGCTAGATGCTGTAGTTGAAGGTGGATTAGATTACATGTGAAATCTCACACAATATTCTGTTTGCATACACTATACAGTGTGAGTGCATTGCAGTGTGCATAAGAAAAGCATAGTGTGTGGATGTATTGAAGGCCACACACAAGTTTGCAAACACACACAGATTGCTCATGGAGGAAGGAATGTATTGCTGCACTGTTGATGATTGCATGGAGGTAAAAATAGAACCACCATGTTACAACACAACCACAGGTAAATATATTACTGTAAAACTAGTAATTTTCGCGCTTATCGCGTAACGATTAGACAATGCCAATTTAAAACACGCTGCAATTTATTACCCGCCCGGTGGATTGGTAAGTTAGTAATATTTTCTTTGTTTACCTCTACCCCCGGCCCCGTAATGAAGACGTACCTACATGTACATGTACATGTATATAAGCATTGTGTATAGCGCCGGTGCACGACTTCGGCACTATGATTTAGTCACCTTTTGAAGTGGTAAATATGTGTCAACCACATCATGTGCATTGTACTACAAGTCAAATATTTACCGTCTTGAAAGCAACAACCCATGAATGTGTCGGTGGGGTGGCTGGTAGCGAAAAATTACTCGCGCGAAAATTACCGGTTTTACAGTATTACATACATTTTAGAGAAAAATGTGGTCATTATGATTATGTCAATTGTTGTATTTGATTAGGTGTTTATCTGTCATCCTGTCCGTCTGTTTTGTTCTGGTTTGTCTGTATAGTGTATGTTATTGTCTAAAGGCTGTTCCCCATCTAAACCTCGGCTTCCTTGAACCAAGGAGGAAGGAAATTGGACAACCTCCATACTCATTTTCTCTTTTTTTCAATTATCATCATTTATTATTTTTATTACTATTATTATCACTATTATTTTTATCATTTACTGTACTACTACTGTCATTGGTATTCACCTCATTGTTGATATGCAATTTATCTACATGTCGTTGTACTGTTTTACAAACACACACAGATTGCTGCACTGTTGATGATTGCATGGAGGTAAAAATAGAACCACCATGTTACAACACAACCACAGGTAAATATATTACTGTAAAACTAGTAATTTTCGCACAACATTTATTTTCGCGCTTTTCGCGTAACGATTATACAGTGCGAATTTAAAAACACAAGAATTTATTACCCGCCCGGTGGATTGGTAAGTTAGTAATATTTTCTTTGTTTACCTCTACCCCCGGCCCCATAATGAAGACGTACCTACATGTACATGTACATGTATATAAGCATTGTGCATAGCGCCTGTGCACGACTTCGACACTATGAATTATAGTCACCTTTTGAAGTGGTAAATATGTGTCAACCACATCGTGTGCATTGTACTACAAGTCAAATATTTACCGTGCGCGAAAGCAACAACCCGCGAATGTGTCGGTAGGGTGGCTGAGCGCGAAAAATTACTTGCGCGAAAATTACCGGTTTTACAGTATTACATACATTTTAGAGAAAAATGTGGTCATTATGATTATGTCAATTGTTGTATTTGATTAGGTGTTTATCTGTCATCCTGTCCGTCTGTTTTGTTCTGTTTTGTCTGTATAGTGTATGTTATTGTCTAAAGGCTGTTCCCCATCTAAACCTCGGCTTCCTTGAACCAAGGAGGAAGGAAATTGGACAACCTCCATACTCATTTTCTCTTTTTTTCAATTATCATCATTTATTATTTTTATTACTATTATTATCACTATTATTTTTATCATTTACTGTACTACTACTGTCATTGGTATTCACCTCATTGTTGATATGCAATTTATCTACATGTCGTTGTACTGTTTTACAAACACACACAGATTGCTGCACTGTTGATGATTGCATGGAGGTAAAAATAGAACCACCATGTTACAACACAACCACAGGTAAATATATTACTGTAAAACTAGTAATTTTCGCACAACATTTATTTTCGCGCTTTTCGCGTAACGATTATACAGCGCGAATTTAAAAACACGTGAATTTATTACCCGCCCGGTGGATTGGTAAGTTAGTAATATTTTCTTTGTTTACCTCTACGTATATAACTTGTGCATAGCGCCGGTGCACGTCGGACTTCAGCACTATGATTTAGTCACCTTTTGAAGTGGTAAATATGTGTCAACCACATCGTGTGCATTGTACTACAAGTCAAATATTTACCGTGCGCGAAAGCAACAACCCGCGAATGTGTCGGTAGGGTGGCTGAGCGCGAAAAATTACTCGTCTTGAAAATTACCGGTTTTACAGAATTACATACATTTTAGAGAAAAATGTGGTCATTATGATTATGTCAATTGTTGTATTTGATTAGGTGTTTATCTGTCATCCTGTCCGTCTGTTTTGTTCTGTTTTGTCTGTATAGTGTATGTTATTGTCTAAAGGCTGTTCCCCATCTAAACCTCGGCTTCCTTGAACCAAGGAGGAAGGAAATTGGACAACCTCCATACTCATTTTCTCTTTTTTTCAATTATCATCATTTATTATTTTTATTACTATTATTATCACTATTATTTTTATCATTTACTGTACTATTACTGTCATTGGTATTCACCTCATTGTTGATATGCAATTTATCTACATGTCGTTGTACTGTTTTACATTGTCTACCGCCATTGCTATTTTATGAATATGAAAGTAAATGTAGGACCATAAAATGTAATAAAATTAATTGAATATAATTCTAAAAATGTGTTGACTGTGTAGGCCTTGATGTTTACAATTATCCCTTGCCATGGGTTTTATACACAGTTCGAAGCCTTGCCGCGACCATGGTGCTTGTGTCCTTGAGCAAGACACATTACCATAATTGCTGCGAGGGCCGAATTGAACCCAGCCACTGGGGATGTACAAGCAAGTGCATGCTAGTGTCGGTCCCAAGCCCGGATAAATGGGAGGGTTGCGTCAGGAAGGGCATCCGGCGTAAAACCTATGCCAAATCAAATATGCGGATCATGATCCGCTGTGGCGACCCCTAATGGGAGCAGCCGAAAGAGGACAACATGGGTTTTATACACAGGGGTAAAGGAAAATGTGGTCACTTTATGATAACCTGTTTTGTACCTCTATGGTTGTACTTGTTGGAAACAAGTAAGAGTTAGTTTATTTACAATTGACCCCCTCTGTGCTGACCACATCAAATTTGCATACAATTCAATAGCTCCTTGTGCCAGGCACAGCTCCTTTGCCACAGTGACCCATAGGGAGGTCAGGGGGTTTGACCTCACCATTTGTTTTCAATTTACATGCAATAAGATTTGTGTGCAGTTTTGTTCTTGCCCAATGGTATAGTAATGCATGGTTGCAAAATTGTCATTTCAGATCAGTCTGTCAAAATGGCTTCGACATCAGGCATCTCTGACCGAGCAGCTCTAGATATGTTGTATGCGAGTGATTCGTCTTCAGATGAAAGCAGCGACGATGCGGCTGAACTTGTGAGCGACTCATCTTATCAGTATGATGATTCCTCTGAGAGTGACGATGATGATCAACCTCCACCAAAGAGGTTGAGGCATGTTGCGACCATTCCTGTTGCACCCCCTGCTCAAGCTGCAGGCCCTGCCCAGCCACCGGCACCCCCTGCTCAAGCTGCAGGCCCTGCCCAGCCACCGGCACCCCCTGCTCAAGCTGCAGGCCCTGCCCAGCCACCGGCACCCCATGCTGCAAATTATGTAGCGCCATCTGGAGATGTATGGTCATCAGTGGCCCCGCCAGCAGGAAACATATTGACGGAGACACCGGGCCCTCGAAATCTCAATGGTGCATCCACTGTGCTTGATCTCTGGAAATTGTTCCTGCCGACTGCCATCCTTGAGATGATTCTACGCCTCACAAATGAAGAAGGTGTCAGGAAAAGGGGCATAGCATGGGTGCCTCTTGTTTTGAGAGAACTTTGTGCTGCTCTAGGATTGCTCTACTACCTTGGCCTTTCCAAGTCTAATCACGAGAAGGTCCGAGCATTCTGGAGGAAGGGCCCATTTGCTCGACCATTGTGCCAGGCAGGAATGAGCGGATCAAGGTTTCAAGATGTAATGACCATGATGTGCTTTGATGAGAGAGCAACACGGGACACCAGAAAAGCCAATGACAAGTTTACTGCGACAAGAGAAGTGTACGAGAACTTTGCATCGGCATGCAGAAGGTGCTACAGCGCAGGGGGAAATGTCACGGTTGATGAGCAGCTGGTTCCATTCCGAGGTCGGTGCTCTTTCAAACAATACATGCCGAAGAAACCAGCGAAATATGGTCTGAAATTCTGGTTGTGTGTGGACAGCCAATCAAAATTTGTGTGCAACATTCAACCATACTTAGGGAAAGCAGCAGAGGGCCGAGAAACAAAACTAGGCATGCGTGTTGTAAAGGACTTGGTCGAACATATGTATGGCACCGGTAGGAATGTGACTACGGATAACTACTTTAGCAGTAAAGAACTGGCCGAACACCTATTGACAAAGAAGATTACACTCGTGAGCACGATCAAAGCCAATTGCAGGGAAATACCTAAACAGTTTCGGCCAAAGGAAGACAAGCACAGAGCTGTGAAATCGTCGCTTTTTGGTTTCAACGGCCAACTCACTCTGACGTCGTTCGTTCCCAAGAAGAACCGGTCAGTGATCCTCTTGTCGTCCATGCATCATGATAAGGCAGTGGATTCCATCACTCAGAAACCAGAAATCCTAATGTACTATAACTCAACGAAGGCGGGAGTAGATACGATTGACCAGATGTGTAGTTTGTACAATGTGTCCCGCATCACAAAGCGATGGCCAATGATTGTGTTCTTCAACATAATGAACTTGGCTGCAATCAACACATATGTCCTCTGGACAGAGCTCAATCCCAACTGGAACACAGACTTGGAGAGACGGGGCACATTTTTGTCTGATCTGTCCATGGCGCTTCTTCAGGAGCAGCTACAGAGCCGAGTACAGAACCCTAATGGCCTGCACAGGGACGCCCGTGCTGCCCTCAGCTCGCTAGGGTTTGAAGTGACGCACAGGGAACAACTACTGCCAATGCCGGGACAGCAGCAAGGTCCACGCCCCCATGGCCACTGCAGAATTTGTCCAAGACGAGGCGGCTCTTCAACAACCAAGGTGTGTCGTCACTGCAGAAGATTTGTCTGTGCGCGTCATTCCAGTACCACCACCACAGTTACCTGTGAAGACTGCTCATAAACACTGATAATGCTCCGTCCCTAATGCCTAAGTTGTTTTTTTCTTATTAGGAGTCAAATCATTTGCTAGTACTCTGACTCATGGTTGTTATTGTGAAATTCCTCAGTGCAAAATAAGAAATGCCCATGCATACAAGACAATGTTTTCATTTCTAATAATTATTCACATTTGTAAATATTACTATTTTTCTTGTCTTTCCACATGCAGTGCCGCACCCAGAGTTTATGGGGGTGGGGTGGGGGTGGGGTGGGGGTGGGGGTGGGGTGGGGGCGGGGCTGCGCCACTGGTTGGTTGTAGAACAGCTTTTATTACGGTTTTCAGGTGAACAATTATTCCTAAACCAATATGCTCAATATTTATATCAAATTAAAGGTTTTGATGAAAGAAATACAATGGTTTTTAAATCAAGAAAATCGGACGAGTAGTTTTTGAGGAATTCTGTTTTATTTAATCAAGTATACAGCATTCGATGAAGCGCGACTGTCCATACACTGTGTACATCCCTAATGGCAACAAAACCGTTGAATCAGCCTACACACACCGTGATACACACGCACAGCGTTCGTGCTCGTTTCCCTCATAAGAGCTTTTGAAAGGGTGTAAAAAATACACTCTCTGCTCAAAACTAAACAAATTTACGGGTCAAAACTTTCACATATGGGCAATTCCATGTCATGGACATTACGTTTTGGGACATTTTTAAAACTTTACATGTCAGTTAAAAAAAATTAAAAGTTTTGATTTATTGTTTTGTGTTGGATACTTGTAACCTGTGTTCTAATACTTCAAATGATACTATGTCTTTTAAATAGTTTTAATTAATTAATGAGTATGAGTATTGCAAACGAGCGTCATGGACATTACGAAAAACAGAAGTGAGTTTCTGAACAACACAATCAATTTCAAAACTCTGTGAAGTTTAAGTTCCAAATTTTTAAAACTCATTTTTATTTTGTTAACAGGGAAACAGTTAACATAAAAATTAATAACATTTTTAGGAACAACTTTCAACTTTCTCGTTTTACATGTTAATGAAGTGTCATGGACATTACATTTTGGCATATTTTTGGCGTCATGGACATTACGACCAACTTGTTTAATGGTACGTCATCTTATCACTGTTGTTTACATTATGCTGTAACCCCTTGCCTTTGATATGTATATTACACATTGTCAAGTATCTCTCTTCTCCATTTGTAACCTCTCCCACACATTTCTTGAACCAGAACTCCCCTTAGCATCTCACTGAAACCCCGCCCCTCATGATCACCCCCTTTTTGTACATTTACGCAAGTATAACTCTTTCCTTTGTGATTTACCATAGTTATCTTATCTTTCCTTCCTAATTATCATTCCCAATTGTAATCCTCTTTGTTGTTTTTTATTTTCTCAAACTAATGTGATTGTTTTTCAACAGTAATATGAAGTGCTTGCAAAAAAATGTAATGTCCATGACGCTCGTTAGGACAATTGTAATTAATTTAAAAATTTTTTTCATACATTAAAGGATTAGCCCTAAAACTAGCTTTGCATATGAAGTCTCATAAAAATATCTCTTATTGGCTTTAGAGTGGGAAACTAACGAGCCTCATTAGCCTGAAAATAGCGTTATCATACAGTAAAACGTCTCAACAATTTAGAACAAGCACCTCCAGTTTTATGTTTTTAGTCATAAAAATTTAAAATATCTTTTATAATGTAACCAGGGGAGCGGATTGAAAAGTTGCATTGTATTATACATTTGCATATTAGGATCATTCCATTGTTTTAAAAGGGTATATAAGCAGTATGTGTAATGTCCATGACAAAAAAAATGTAATGTCCATGACGCTCGTTAGGACAATTGTAATAAAAAAAAAATTAATTTTCATACATTAAAGGATTAGCCCCTAAAAACTAGCTTTGCATATGAAGTCTCATAAAAATATCTCTTATTGGCTTTAGAGTGGGAAACTAAACGAGCCTCATTAGCCTGGAAGTAGCGTTATCATACAGTAAAACGTCTCAACAATTTAGAACAAGCACCTCCAGTTTTATGTTTTTAGTCATAAAAATTTAAAATATCTTTTATAATGTAACCAGGGGAGCGGATTGAAAAGTTGCATTGTATTAACATTTGCATATTAGGATCATTCCATTGTTTTAAAAGGGTATATAAGCAGTATGTGTATGTGTAATGTCCATGACGTAATGTCCATGACAAAAAAATGTAATGTCCATGACGCTCGTTAGGACAATTGTAATTAATTTTTTTTAATTTTCATACATTAAAGGATTAGCCCCTAAAAACTAGCTTTGCATATGAAGTCTCATAAAAATATCTCTTATTGGCTTTAGAGTGGGAAACTAAACAGCGTAAAATGTCATGGACATTACATTTCATAAATGGTCATTAAGGGCTAATTTAAACGAGCCTCATTAGCCTGAAAATAGCGTTATCATAAAACGTCTCAACAATTTAGAACAAGCACCTCCAGTTTTATGTTTTTAGTCATAAAAATTTTAAATATCTTTTATAATGTAACCAGGGGAGCGGATTGAAAAGTTTAACAAAAGTAGGACAAAAAATCACGAATTAGCCTCGTTAATTTATTTTTTAAATAACGACGGAAAATACTGCAAACAAAAGAAAAAACACAAACAAAATGCAGATTTGGATTGCCCAGCTATCATTCTTACGTACTAAGTTAACAATTCTGCCATGAATTTGATTCCAAAATTTTGGGTCCAGGACACTTTTTGATGGAATTGCCCATATGATAGAAAAGAGGTGTAAAATTAATTCAGACACCGCTCTTCCCTTTCAACTTGAAGATTTCACCTCGAAAAAACGGTGTTTACTTTTTATCTCTTCGTAACTTCGGTTGTAGAGTAGCTATGGAGATCGAGCAAGCATGGGTATGTAAAGGAGCCCTTTGACTCAATAGGGAAACCCGTTTTCATGTCAATCACAATGTACTCGGGTGCGGAGACAGCTCCGAAGTGGATGCCCTCAGCAGAGCGCAGCAAATTTTACGGGCTGAATGCGCCCGATCTCGGAACACTCAGCGAAAGGCTGGGCGGGACGAGAGTGGTTCATTCATAAAAACCTAGGCTTTCGCACGTACTTCCGATTGCTATTTTATGTACATTGTTGGATAGCTGAAACTATAAGCTTTCCAATGAGCTATTACATGTAAGATTTCGACAGGTAAAACTAGTAAAAAAATTTGATTTAAAATTTTGATGTTTTTTGTTGTGGGCGATGCGATGTGCGTGTGGACGGCTTCGGTCAAGCACGTACGAACTGAAACCCTACTTTTATGTAACTAAAATTGTATGGATGTTATTGATGTAAGTGAGAGCTACATGTAAATGATGTAAATAAAGCATCTGTTACTAGAATAATTTGTACAGTATGTGTGCGTTACTTGTAATCAAATAATGATAAATATGACACACAAGATACAATTTTTACCTGTAGTGGCATAAATTATCACCTACTCAATGAATGCAGGATATACGTATCTCAGACCCCACCTACCATGGCCCCTATAAACAAATTAGCTACTAGACCAAACACAGCTGATATGAAGTCTCCACTCGCCCTTCCCCATCGTCCACCCCCACCTCCACCCCTTAACAATGGTAAGGTAAAACATTTTAGGGCCCAAATATACTTGTAAATAGTGAAACAAACATGAAAACGTCATGGGGCAAACCCTGTATTATTTTTTAGTCATTCTATGTAACAATTACAGTATGTGTGCAGCAATACATCCGCTACTGAGTTAGTGTAACACTACAAATTTTTGCCTAGGAGGGTATATGTAATCAAATGAATGTTCAAACTCACTCTGTTGAGAAACAGCTGAAACTGAGTACGAGTGCAAGTATGTGGTGCGCACTAGCTGCGTGATGGCGCTTCCAGAAGATATTTCATTCAAATCATGCTGAAAATTGACCGATCGCTTTCTTTCTTTGAATTCCAATGGACTGCCACTGGCAGTTTGGTAAGTACTAGTAGTCTAATCGTGCTCCCAGAGAGGATTCCCAATACGCCGATTGGCTTTTAATCGGTAAAACAATCAGTAAAGTTGTTATCGCGATTAATGTGGTAGCAGACGCCGCGGATGATTTGTACACGTGAATGCGGAAAGGACTGGCTTCCTTTTACAATACCAATAATAATAGATACATACAAATATATATTGGAAACCAGTCTATTGGTTTGTTCTCAATTGAGGGGGCTATTTATTTATTCGTTCAGAACATTATTTTTGGCAGAAATTACATCACAATGCATGATAGCTTATCATATCACATATTTCTTAACACAAATTGTTTTCAGTCGTGCTTCAGTGTTCTACGAAACTACATCAGTATAATTATTAATATCACAGATTCATTTACCACAACTGGCAGTGGCTTCTTGCGAAAGGCCCCTCCCCCTACCCTCAAATAAAGGGGGAAATAATGTGCACACACTCCGTACTACAACTACTGGAGGGTGGGTGGGCTCGGAGAAATCTAACTACTGCAAGTGGCATACTAGGGACCTAAGGCTTACTGTGAAAAAATTTGAGCTTTCTACTTTTTTTTAGGTGTCCACTGCACCCTTTCCCCAAATGATAATCTGTGATGTTACTTTCGCATCCGGTTTGTTAGCCTATGACCAAAAGGCGCGTCGGAACGGTTTGGTCGCATATTTTGCCCCCGCTTAACTATCCAATGACTCCAGCTCACATGCACATGACAAATAATGCAAGGAGTCATTATGCATACATAAAATACTGTACAATTCACTGTACAATGTACATTAAGTAAGTACTGTATGTACATGTGCAATGTACAAATGTACACTGTACATGGATATAATAGTTCGAACGTGTATGACTGAGGTCGCAATGCAAGTTATTGCTCTCATACGATGTATGGTGTGGACCCCTATCCGGGTACAGCGCACCATATGTGTGCTGAATTTCTCGGGCCACTAGCCTTGGTCAAGGCTGAATTAAACTAAAACTATAACACTCCAATTTCATGCCCTGTTGATTGTGATGGTGACGATATTGTCCCTAACTATATCGGGTGTTTCCGTGGGCGCTCAGAGCACGTTTCAGGAAAAATAGTAAAACAGATAAATATCAGTGATATTAACCTTGTAGAGTAAATAATTTTACTTAAAACAAAATCAACTGCGCCTTTCAAAACCGCCCATATCCATTCCGAGAACCTTAATGCTCCGTTATATTTATTGACAAATAGAGAAATAGCCTGAGAATTAGTTGTTGCAAACTGCTACCAGCGTGGGCAATATAAGCGCAGACACGTGAATGAACGCGTTCGCTGATGTATGTGTACGTGGCTAGCGTCCCCACAAGCAAGCCTTCTTCTTTACGTGACGTCACACAGAGACATTCAGGATGCAGTGCAAATGGCCCCTTTTAGGGGTGTGTTAATCAGCGCCGACATCCTCTTCGGAAAAGCTTCAAATTATAAGTAGCTTGCTAAAAATCAATGAGCTATGTATTTCTTATCATTAAAAATACCATATTTTAGTATCTCCAAGGCATTTACGTATCTATTTCTGTGGTTCTTTAAAGGACACGTATGAGTAGTATAAATACAAAATAGTCGTTATTGGCTTTAAATATATTTAGTTTGATTTTTTTTTGCTACGAAACGATGTCCGATATTGCAGCCAAAATTGCCCTTTTCACATGTACGTTTGCGTGTGAAAATTGCCTTCGTATGAACGTTTGCCCGATTTGTGCGGCCTCTCTTAGCCACCGTATACTTTTGTGTATGTGATATTGGTCTGGTTCCAATAACTGCGTACCACGTATTTCACTGGTTGGGGGAGGGGGGGGGGATACCCTAAAAAATGAGAAAAGAAAAAGAAAAAAGCGTCGCCGCGCCGATTTTGAACCCTACCTTTGGCCAGAAACCATATACCTTTTTGGCTTTATGTTTCCAACCAAGCAGGTTCAGAAAGAACCTGCTACGTTGAAAACGAATAAGGCCAATAACAACTATTTGACACTAAAAACCTCTCAGCAAACAGAATAACGATGACACTCAAATAATCCACGCTGATGAGAGGCGCCATCAGCTGTATTATATAAGAAACGAGTATCAAGTGACGCCATAGTTGATTTAGAAGGTATTCGCTGTCGATATTACAAATAGTTACTGTACTCACCGCAGTCTTACTTATCCTCTTCACAATGCAAAGCTACAAGTTTTACCTACAAATAGCGAGTTATCTGCTCATTTTAGTTGTTTTACAATGAATTTGAATTTATTGCTCGCGGGGACCAGAAACCGGAGATTTTTTGTTTGGCCTAAGAATAGGAAAGTTTTTTTTACCACTGTAAACATTTTCTACATGTACGTCTGCTTAATTAGCTATTATAAACACAATAATCAAAAACAGCTTATTTTACCAGCTGACACTGTTGCCTCGATCACTGCGAACAGGAGCATGGCAATCCGCGGGAACATCTGCACTTTACCTGGGTGAAACATC
>CM055835.1:4655163-4726092 GCA_029582265.1 Zoroaster sp. YZ-2022 | reverse complement strand
ACTTCCTGTTTCGACCGGAAGTAAAGGTCAGATCGGGTGATTTGAAGGTCATATATTTGACACAATGAAACATGTGAAATAACGTTAGTATCTGCTTTGGTTCAATTTCTGAGATTGGAATATAATCCCTTTTTAAAACTCCAGCTAGAGGGCGCTCTGGACTTTGATGACGTCATCAAACATATTTTTATTTTAAAGATAAGATGTCACTTGTCACTTTATTTACAGAAGTCGTATTCAAATTTCCTATGGTTTTCTGAGGCAACGCGCACGGAGACCAGAAACCGGAGCCATTTGTTTTGGCCTGAGGTACTTTATTCAACTAGTGAGTTCCAGAAGTAGAACCACTATGATTATTGGCGGGTCCAGGTATGGATGCTGCATTTAACATTATTATTATTTGGTGGATGTTGCTATTAAAGATAGGGTATAACTTTATTAATGTTTGAGATATGCAATTTCAGCTTAGTAGATCTAATGCAACAAGGATGGACAGGATTAGGAATGAGTATATTAGGTGGACAGCTCACGTTAGACGGTTTGGAGACAAAGTGAGAGAGGCGAGATTGAGATGGTTTGGACATGTGCAGAGGAGAGATGAGGGGTATGTCGGGAAAAGGATGCTAAAGATGGAGTTGCCAGACAAGAGGAAAAGAGGAAGGCCAAAGGGGAGGTTTATGGATGTGGTGAGGGAGGATATGTAGGTGGTTGGTGCAACAGAGGAAGATGCAGAGGACAGGAAGAGATGGAAACGGATGATCCGCTGTGGCGAGCCCTAACAACAAGGGAGCAGCCGAAAGATGAAGAAGAAGAAGAAGAAGATCTAATGCAACAATCTTGAGATAATGTTGAAAAATATTCATGATTGGTTATAGAAAACAAAAATATGTCTTTTTTTGTGTTGTATCTGAAAGAAAAGAACTTCAGATGGAAAAGTTTTTCCTAAATTCAAACTGAAAACTATTTCCTTTTTGTTTAGGGTGACAGAACCTCTGAAAAATATTTTTGATTTATACATCTAATATTTGTATTTACACTGAATAATATTCATTCATTTGGTAATTTTAAAATTACCAATCCATTACCTTTGCCTTTTACCATTGTATGTCCCAGACATCCTGCTGAATGCAACAAAATGCAACAACAGAAAAGTGTGCAGGCTGCTCAATGCAACAATATCCAACAGCTAGAAACAAAGGTTCTTTTGTTTTCTGCTGAAGGCAACAAAGCTTATACTTTTGTTGCATCTTGTTGCATTGAACATGGTTAGGGAAATGTCTATGTACATTCCAATGTATATCTAGTAGTGCACTTAAAAGTCAAACACTGTCGAACCTCATGTGTAACATAAATTACATTTACAGCTGGTCAAAATGAGTTGACTGTTTTTGACTGGTAAAATCACTATCATGTGATGTTGATGGTGGTCAAAATGAGTCAACTGGTTTTTGACTGTGTGCACAGTTGGTTTAATAGTCAAAAATCAGTCATTTTACTGATTTTGACCGCTATAGCTACTTGCTATAGCTCAACATCCAGCCTGTCATGCATGGTAACACAATAATACACACATTATATTTTAATATCGGAAATATTTTGACAATATATTATATTTTCATCAAATTGTATCTGTTTAATTATGTACAGAAAAAATGTAATCTTTTTCAAAAGCAAAAATATCGCACTGTTGGTTATATTTCTGAAATAAAACACCCAAGAAATTGAAAGTAAAAACGTGTTTTTCTACTGTTTACTGTTGTTTGTCTGTCTGTTTGTAATCAAAATGTGGGCCAAGTTTGTAATGAGAAAACTGAGTTGTCATCTCATCAAGACCTTGAACTATTTGTCCCAACAACCTGTAAAAAGATAAAGCACATTTACTTAACACTCAAAAGAACGCTCCTAAATATCATTCTCCTGTCGAACTTGTAGCTTTGCATGGCGAGGAGGATAAGTAAGAGTAATTGCGGTGACACCATGTGAAATGCTCAATTGAGTAGTAATTAGTTCTGAAAAGAACTGGAGGTACAACTCGACGTTTCGATCAGTATGCTCTGATCGTCCTCAGGAGAACTAATTACTACTCAATTGAGCATTTTACATGGTGTCACCGCAATTACTCTTACTTATCATTCTCCTGGTTGATGACCACAACATTTCTTAAAACATTAGACTGAACAATTCTTGTAAAAACATCATTTTAAACCTTCCTTCCGCCCATTTTGCCTTTGAGAAAGAACCTGCTAGACTGGAAACTTAAGGCCAATAACCATTATTTTGCATCATTAAACCCTCTGGAAATCAAAGTCCGAGTTACGAGTCATACAAGTCTAATAATATCTTCTTGGAAGAAGTGGTGGCTCTGAGAAGAGCCGGTTGTTTTGTTCTCAATGTTTATGTCGACTGTAGTATGCTCAAGCCGTCGTCAGGAGACTGTCAGGAGTCGTCAGGAGACTGTCTCCTGATGACGGCTAGAGCACACTAGTCGAAACGTGAGAACAAACCAACCGGTTCTTCTCAGAGCCACCACTTCTTACAAGAAGAGATTATTACATGGTGTACCAGAAAGAACTCAAGAACATCTATTCAATAGGTTAGGCCCAAAAAAGTCTCCAGTTTCTGGTCTCGACGCGCGTCACCTTAGACCCGCGCGTCGGCATTTTATTTATTTATTTATTTTGCTATGAAACGAAGTCCAATTGTGAATAAATAAGGAACTATTCCTGAATTCCAGGATTTAAAGGAATTGTACACCATTGGTAGAACTGTCAGGAGAGATGTACAGAAATCAACCTTTGAATGTTTCAGCTCATTTCATAGTGTTTATTAACAAGAAAAATACTAAATATTTATTGAGTTTTTTTTTACTTCCATTTTAATGAGTGAAATGAATCATGGCAGTGATTCAATTCAAATTTGTATTAAATAAAATTCACGGTTTATAAATAAAATTCTGCATGTCAGACAAAATTATTATATACTACTACTCAAAACAATTTAGGGGACACCGGATTTTTAACATCAAATAGGTTTGAAATGTTCCATGAACCGGGATTTTCATTTGCAACCCCCTCTCTTTTTCAGTAGTCATGTCATGAAATGTGTAATCACTACACGCATCCTTTATCATCTGTTTCATTGTGCAGTTGTTTCTCATCAATTCTGTGAAACATTGTGTTTATCTGAAATAAATGATCTTGCTTTAACTGAGATTATTCCGGTGTTCCCTAAATTGTTTTGAGTAGTATACATGATGTTTGGAACCATCAGTAATTGTTTTGAATAAAAGTGCCGTGCATTACTTTTGTAATTGAGAACCAAAGGTGTCGCTTTAAAGCAGCAACGGTAAACCCCTGCGCGTAGACAGCACATCTACACGGTGTAGTAGGTTAACGAACTTTCTGTAATTACTCCTTAATTAAAGGGTCCAAAAAATTAATTCTTCGGAAGTTCCAAGTCCATCCCATTGGAAATAATATGTTAGAAGCTTAAAGTACTGGGGAAGTTCGTTCACCCCTTTAAGTCAGCCACAACTACCATGCCTGAGGTCCCTATGGGATTTGTGTACACACTGTGGCTTAGCGTTGGGGTTCACGAAGGTCATAAACACAGGATGATTACCATCAAATAACATACCTGCGGGGGTCTGGGGGACATCTCAAATGCCTCTGTGGTGGCTGTTTGACAGCTCTGAGGTATTTAGACCAATAAAAACGTCTATGTTGGGGGGGGGGTTGATATTGGGGGATGGCTGTTGGGGGGGGTCGGATGATGGCGGTATCTGAGTGATTGATGAGGTTCTTCGATAGCAGGTGGCTTTTTATGAATGGGCCATGGGTTTGTAGGCTATACATGACAGGATGTTGTATTTATAGACTGGACTACTATTGCGTGAATAAAGTACAGATTTTGGGTTTAAGAATGAGGTTTTTTATGAAAAATGAGGTTTTAGTGTTAATTAAGTAATTAATTTTCTAAGAAAAACATACAATTTTACCAAATTTTTTTTTATAGAAAACATCTCTAGACCCTCTGAAACAAGTTAAAATTGTTAACATTGGGAAAATCAGTTCATTTACCCATGTAATTAACGATTTTACAACCTACTACACGGTGTAGATGTGCTTGTCACACCGCGTATAATTTAAAATGCGCAGCAGCGCAGGGACCTTATCATGTGGGGTATTATTTTCAGTCACTGAGTTAATATAAAGGTAACATTCTTTAATTAATATTATTAAATGTGACAGTACCTCAAACGTTATGATTTCTAGGGAAGATTGATACCTTCATAATTTAAACAAAGAAAGTTTAACATTCAGTGGCGTAGCAAAAAAGGGGAGCAGGTGGTGGGATAAAGTGGGATAATGAAAGGAAAAGTGAAAAAATAACAAAGATAAAACATTTTTAAAATGGGTACATAAAGTGTAGTTTCATGCGGTGTTTGGGGGAGGCTTGGAAATAACCTCCACTGGGTATGATTGCAAAGAGTGAGTACAAAAAATAGGGTTAGGGTTAGGGTTAGGGTTAGGGTAAATTCGTCTGTTAATATGAGTTTTGTGTGGGTAAAAAAAAAATTCTCTCCCCCACTCTGAACATCCTGGCTACGCCACTGGTAACATAAAAATAGCTATTTCTGAATTACCAATTCTGCATATTATTTGTTTCTTTTTCCATTGGAACGTTGATAATGTCGCTGAGGCCTTACAGAAAAGAAAACAGATACTATTATTTCACATAATAGGCGCAACAGTCAGAAGTTTAGTTGATATCGGGACATTTGTACTGTAAAACCATGCTGCAGTCAAGATTATTTAGAAAAAAATTGTAATTTTTAATTATTTATTGTCCTTTCCTCAAGTAAAAAAGCAATGTTCCGATGAAAAAGAAACATATCGAAAAAAAAGAACACTAACCAATTTCCAATCTTAATAAAACCAAATAATACACGGTTGAAATGGATTTAAGCTATGTACTCTTTCTTTCTTTTGGAATTAACAAATAATTGACAGATAATGATTGATTTACCGATTCGTTTTTGGATTTATGAAAAAAAATCTAGTCGAAACTTCGAAAAAAAAAAATAATTTGATGGCCTATATGAACTATCACATGATAGGATGACTAATTTAAGAAAGGGGTAGGAGGGTTACATGGATCTATCAGTGCATGGCCCCTTTACTCTGCACCCTATCGAATTTCCCCTTCCCAATCCCCCTCCCCCTCCCATTTCTTCCTTGGACATATGAAAAGTAATTCTAGTAGTTAACCAATGGACCAGAGAACAATGGATTGAGGCCACTGGATCAAAAGGGTCTTCAGAGGGCGCTCCTGTGCCTATATAAGTCACAGTCCACACATTTGCGTTCCTTTCGTCAGTCAGTCATCGTAGTGATAGGTTGTCAGTGGTGTCGCAGTTTAATTTAAAAGACTCGGCAAACCACGAGGTGATAGAACAGCAAGAAATCTCTTCAATTTTCCCTTTTCCATTATCAGTGATACTTTCAAAACTAAACATCGTATTTGTGGAGTACGGGCGAGCTGGATTTTTTTCTTGCAAGTTTATTTAAGAGCCAGGTAAGATGGGTAAAAATATCCAGCAGGGTCGAGATTGACGGGAAATTCAAATATTAGCGGGAAGAATGCCGAATACAACCGCCACTTTTCTATCAATTATGACAAATATCACACATTTTCCTTTAAACGATGATAGAGGACACACCTAAGGAGAGGAAAGTGTAGTCAAGTGAGGATTGGAAATGATATTTTGGAAGGTTTTGAGCAATGAATGTATGCACATCCAGTGAGATGTTGGCCATTTTGTCGTCTGCCAACCACAGACATTGTACACAAGTGCGGTTGTATTTTACATACTTTCCAACATGTGGGTTGTTTTGTTGTCTGCCAAAACTATACACGGACGGGTTGCAGAAAGGGAGGGCAAACAGCCAAAAAGAGGAACAAGAACCCAACATTTGGAATCGGATGGTAAATATTTTATTTCTGAACATGGTTGAGTTTTAAGAAGGGGGACACACGCCCCCCCCCCCTCTGACCACATGAATATGCCATTGCATACAGATTATGGTACACAGACCCATTTACTCATACCTCGCTGACATATACATTAGACACTAGTAGTAATGTTGGCAAACTGCTTCTCAAAGTATCCATAATTTCTTAGTTATTCAAGTTATTCATTATACAATTAACCTGTGAACATTTTTTCTATTTATTTATTACATTTATTTACCCAAGGTATGCCCAAACGGTTAAAAACTAGGTTTCCATTGGGGCCCTTTAAAATTAAAACACATGAAAATTAACAAATAAAAATTAGATGACAAAATTAAGCAATTATACAACGTCACTTAAAATTTTAAATTATAGTTACCTTGAAATCTTTGGTTAAGCGAATACAAAGAAAATGAAATATACATTTTTGCAAAATATAAATTCATGGCAATGAATTAATTTGCTGAGTACGAGAATGGCGAAAACCCCAAGAAAACTATTTTTTTGGGGGAAAAACCACAGGGAAATTTCCATGGCATCCAAGTTTGTCAACTTGGTAAATCAGCATAAGTTTCAAAATGAATGAATTAAATGGAAATTCTTATATTGGCAGAAAACATCCCTGACTGAAAGTTTGTCGAAAATCGGATTTGAATGAAATTATAGAATTCACGGTTCTCAACTGTACACGCAAATTATTCCATATAACTGTACCAGTTACAGAAAAACTCGTTGAATACCATTCCTTAACGTTTCAGCTTATACGCTGCGTTTAATTCTAGTGGAGAAACAAAACATCAACCAGTGATTCAGATTTGCATTTCTGTACATATACTTTTCATGTTTTCTTAAAAATGACATGTCAGAATGTTTGGTACCATTACCATCTTACCAACCAAGTGAGCTTTTAAATATTCCATACAGTAACTTTTCAGGTAATATTACCAATAGCGTACACCTCTTTTAAAGGGACAATATCATTATGATCAGAGCAGACTTTCAACAGGGCATCGAATCGGTTTCCTAGTTTAAGATAAACTCAGTGACTGTAAAATAATACCCAATGAGTGTGCGCTTTCCTAGAAAACGATACGATCATATTACTATGGCTGCTGCATATAGTTATTATGCATCCACCATGGTAAAATGATCTTATCACGCCTTGTTATCTAGACCAGCACACGCTCATTAGGTATTATTTTCAGTCAGAGTTCATATAAAAATAGGAAACTGATTCAATGTCCTCTCGTAAGTCATTGCCCCTTTTAATGCAAATAATGTAATTTGTTTCCTCGACTCTGTATTTCCTCAGAATGTGGAAGAGGTGGATACATCTGGAGTCTGTCTGTAGCTGGGACGTCTGAAGTTCAGTATCATCATATCTACCCTGTTTGGTGTCAACACTGGGAACCAACCAGCTCAACCGGTATCCTGCTGTTTATAAAGAAAGTGATTTAAGTCTATCAATACAATTAATGGCATTCAGAGTGCGCGTTAATCAGAAGGGCTTTCTTTAAATTCTCCTAAAGGCAAGATACAAGATTGTTGATTTGAAAATAACCAATGGTCAAATTTATATGTAAAACCAACTTAGTGTTAAGCCAAGGAATGATATTAGTCTTCCCTAAAAATAGTTTTTTCCGAGGTGCTGAAGTGAAATAACCTCCAAGTTGAATTCAGGAAAGAGGACACTTTCCTAAATTCCTTGTTAGAATTAATACAACAAATCTGAATACATTTTCACTTTTTTGTATGTGAACAACACAACGTATTAAGCTGAAACTTTCAGTCATAGACATAGAAGCAATCTTGTCAACATTAACAGTGTTGTACCTTCTCTTTAAACCCTCATACTCTCGGTACAATTTTACAGTGAGTTGACTGACCATTCAAATCTTGACAACTGTTCGTTTAATGAATTAGTTGTTAAAATAACAGTATCACGTACAGTTAAGATGCATTCACCACATATTACCATTTAGCAAGCATTATACAAGCTATTTGAATAATATCAGAGGTTATTGATAGTAAATTAACATTGATAATAATCATTAATTACATGACATGTGCCAGCCTGCCTTAAAATATTCACTGCATTGTACTCCAAATGCACACATTGCACAACGATCATGGTTACGAGTTACCCCAGCCTGCCTTAACCCTCCTATTACTGCAATTTACTGGGAAGTTGCTACAGAGGTTAAAACCAGTCAACTGCCTGTTTTGACTGTTGACCAAAATGTGCACACACAGGCATTTCTGACTGGTTTTTACTGTCATTTTGACCACCCTAAACAATACCAGACAATGCTTTCACCAGTAAAAACGGTTGACTCATAAATGTACTTACTACACGCAAGGTTTGACAGTGTTTGACTTTTAAGTGCACTAGATATTCCATGGCAAGTATATCAACATTTTGACCGTTTTTTTTTTTTTTAACACCCTTGTAGTAGTAGGAGGGTTAAGGCATCATACACGCAGAAAGCTAGTTCCTAGAACTAGACGCAGGCAAACCATCTATGAGGTGAATGTACTAAATGCCAAGGTGCGTGCGTGCATGACATATCTCCCAGACTGCACTGCTTCTTTTTGAGCACTTGCACATTAGTTTGAGCACCAATACGTCATGAATGGCCCAAATCCATTGTTCTTGGAGTACTGTGCCGTGGACTAGGATAGTACACGACTGGCATGCTTCATCTAGGTAATAGACTTCTGATAATATTGAATCAACGTGAGGGTTAATAATATTAATGGACATTTAAATAGTGTTGGTTTCAGCTAACCATGATGCTCATGATGCATGAACATAGATTAATCCCTGCTCATTGGGCCAATTGAAATCATACCTTGAACCATCTCAGCTCCCTGGGGAGTCAACATTGCTCTCGTTTTACCCTGAAATCTAGTAATTTATTAAATATAGCATTCTGACACAGCTTAAATTAAGTGTTCAATATTTTTATCAGTAATTTCTGAAAGAAGTAAAACTGAGAGACTTTTTAAATAATTTAATTAAATTAAAATCAATCCATCCTTTCACAAGACATTTATAAACAGTGAGTGCAGTTTCGGTCAGTTAACCGTCCCAACACTAATTCAAAAGTTTGAGATAAAAGTGAACATTTATTTCACCCTTCCTAGATTGTACTTCCTCCATGCAAAGCTTCAAATCTTATATAATTGTAATGTTTATATCTGAAGAAAAATTGTTTAATTCGGTGGTTGTTAATTTGCCAGTTGATGTTTTTGTCTCTCACCATAGAACATTTGAAAATATATTATAAGGTTTGTATGTTGTTCAGCAGCAAGCACTGAAAACTGACTGCTCTGGAGTAATTGAAAATTGATTTAAATTGTCGGTACACATCCATATTTTAAAATGTACCTGAAGCCTGTAGTTCTGTTTGAGTTATTTGTTTGAATTTTTTGATTTATCATATGCTCCAATCTAAGTAATTTGCATGAAATGCAAGTTAATTGTTTAGTTCGTAAAAAAATTACATCAACAGTTTCCCCGGACTAAATATTAGGAGCATAGATGTCAGCTGGCAAATTATCACCATTAACCCTAACTCCCTAAGCATTGTTACTGAACAATAAAAATCCTCCAACTGCCTTTGTTGTCTAGGGAGTTAGGGTTAATGGGAATAACTATCCAAGGATAATTCGTCTGCTCATTACTGTAAGATCCTTAGCCTTATTTCAGGTAACAAGGCCATGTTGTTACATATGCCAAGGATAAAAAACTAAAATATTCTCCAAAAGTGAATAGGTTTGAAATACTAAATTATTCAATGAAACAACCAAATGCATTTATAAGTATATTTTGAAAAATGTTTTTTTTAACAAATGGTTAATTTGGTAATCTTTATGAACAAAAATCTAGCACAAAAATATTAAAAATCTTCAAGGATCTTATAGCAGTGAGCTGACACTTTGTAACCTGTTATCATAGAATGAGTCAGATTGTATTCATGATCAAATAGATCCACTGTATTATAAACCTTTACTTGCATCATTTAATCCAATTTGTACCCAAAATACTTTCAGGAGTTAATTATTTTGAAAAAATTAATTGGTGAAGATAATCAAACTTGAATATTCTTTACAAAAGTGACTAAATGGTTTGTCTTTTAATCTGATTTTTCATAATAGTACAGCAATAGTTTTAAACAAGTTATCAAAACTTTAGTTTACTTTGACTCATTTCTAAGTAGCAGGTTACATCTGGAACATAAGTTTAAAGGTGTCATTAATTACCTTGTCATGTGACCTTTCATTGTTAGGATGACTTTGGCTCTATTTATGCACTAGCCAAATTCCTGAAAGAAAGAATTTCAGTTTTATTCTCGGAAAAGCAAAATTAGTTTAACATCTTTAAAAGTATTTAATTAAAAAAATTATTCAAGCCAAAGTTGCCTCCCAAAAAGAAAAGTACCATCTTGGGATATAAAATGAAAGGTCACATTAAGAAGCTATGACATGACACCTTTAAATAAAGGGGCTACATTGCACATAGACTTGAGATCAAATCTGATTGGTGCATTGCTCTGTACTAGTAGCAAATACTGCCCTCTATTATTTATATTTTTTGGCTTACATGATAAATTTTCACTAGGGGGCAGTATTTCTGGGTCAGTACAGACAATACACCAAAGACTAGATCTCAAATCTATTTGCACGCTGATATGTAGCCCTACAATATAAACTGATTGTCATTTGCATATGACCTCTATGTAGCATAGAGGTCATATGCAAATGATTATCAGGTTATATTGTAGGGCTACATATCAATGTAGCCTTTAAGTTCCATTTCTATTCTTGGTTAACCACTTCATTTGCAAAGGGACAGGTAAATATAAGGGTGGGTAGGGCCGTTAAAATGATAGAATAAGATGAAATAAAGACATAGGAAAGACAAGTTTTTGATTTTTCATTTATTAAAAAAAAAAAATCTGAAGAAGCAGCAGAGTTGTGCAAACATGTGTGCCGGTCGGTGTGGCCCTCTACTGTCTGGAACGTATGGCAACCTAACGACCGAGGTATTATGGCCGATATGTCTCGTGTTCAGTGAAATCCGGCTGAAGTACCACTGGTGCTCTACTCCACCAGTGTCCTGCCTTACATGATTGACAAGTTCTGTTTTTAATTACCTATTGAAAAGTCAATAATAGCCAAAACAAAGGTCAGAAAGGATTCACTGTTGCCCACTTAAATGTTTGATGAGCCTGTATCAGGTGTACTGTAGGACGTCGCCCCCTGTTCGGGCAAACAGGCCGCTTTATTCTTGGAATCATTTTAGTGAAGAATTTTGGTTAAATAATAAAAGGCCGCCTTGGACTCTTCCACTTCATCACTAATTGAGTCCTGGACCATCAGAATGATGACAACTTCAGACCAGATGAAGGAACTGTTTTAAGCCAGAGTTCATACCCATGTTAAATAGCTGTGACAATACACAGAAAGTCTTTAGACCGCGATGGTGCACGTTACAATAGTATTGAAAAGACTGAATTTTATTGCGCAATGTTTAGAAATTATAGGACCACAAAGCTTTTGTCGTATACACAGTTAATGGAGCATATATGTAGCATTTTTGTGGCGGAAGTACGAGTTGGTGAGTTACCGAGCTAATTGCAGCATTCCACTATCCAAGAAAAACTTATTTGCGCAGCAATGATGGATATGCCCATGGTCGTTCATTTCATTGAGAAAACATCCCAATAAATCTCTCTCAATGTCCTTTTTCCTCCAGGAAGCTATTGTTTAGGAATTATTCAGTAAAATGTACAACTTTTTTGTACTTTTTCATCACAGAGTGGGAAGATTATCCCTGATAATTTCTCCAACAGACACCCAACTTGAAAATGTTAATTTCAGACAATTGCTGGACAATATGGCTACGTAATAGTTACTCACAATTCCGTGTGAATGATACTGGATGTTAGAAAAGTAAAATAATGAGAAGTCACAAAATCAAAAATTTCAAGATGACGGCGCTGATTTTTTGGGGTCTGCAAAAATTTCCTCTGATTTCCGACCCAATTTTCGCCATCAAGAAAATATACAAAATACACCAAGTGAAGTTTATGTGTTATTCATTTGCTCAATAGAAAAAATTAGACATTTAGGCTAATGTTAATCAGGTAAGTCAATATTGATATTTGTGAAAGGTAGTTTTGTACAGCAGAAGAATAGGGTTTGCGATTTGTATTGATTGTGTGACATCACTACTGACAGCCCCCACCCGGCCCCAACCACGCCCCAACCCCGCCCCCGACCACGCCCCAACCCACCCCTACCCTGTAGGCCTACTTCCTACCCTGTAGGCCTACTGCCTACCCTGTAGCCTACTGCCTACCCTGTAGGCCTACTGCCTACCCTGCCTGTAGGCCTACTGCCTACCCTGTAGGCCCGCCCCTTTTGTCAATTCTCTACTTTCCCAGGCGTGCACAAAGCAGCTAGCATGTGCCATTAATTCGTTCAATTGTTTTGGGTGGAGGGATGATTCCTTACCTTATTTTCAGTCAGCAAACCCTCCCACATCTTCCAACACACATTCCTACAAATTCACACTGAAATAAAATCAGGAATTGTGCGAATCTTGTCTTTTTTGGCAAAGCATTTTTCCAAAATCACCGCCAAAGCTTCTTTCACTGTTCATTTGGACTAGTTCCCATATCACATGTTATGTGCAATTTATGGACAGAGCTATAGTGGTACCCGACTAATTTCGATGAGTAGACTTGAAATCAAGTCCGTTGAGCAAATTAATGCAAGTCTTATAATTATTATTGAGGTTAGGACAAACAAAAATAAGTAAGGAAAGAAACAAGGTTTATTCCGTTGAACTGCAGTGAATTTGTTAATAATAATAATAATAATGAAACTTATCAAGCGCCATCTAGCTAGAAACCTAATCCGAGGCGCTGGTGATAATGAAAAAGACACAAAGATATGGAACATTAGATAAACAAAGATAAATACATGAAACAAAAATAATGCACAAAATTAACATTCATTATAAGCTAGCACAAAACGGTGAGTTTTCAAAAGTTTTTTGAAAGAATTAAAATTGTCACACAGTCTTAAACTTTGTGGAAGCATAGTCCAAAGGGAAGGGGCTGCAACAGAAAAAGCCCTATCCCCAAAAGTTTTACAAGTTGTTACATTACGATAGCGTAGGCCTAATACTTAAAAATACTATTATTCAAAATTTTAAAGTCGCCAACCGGACCCACGGGAAACAGTCAGGGGCGCGGATAACACGAAGGGATCAGCAAAAATATGTTGAATTTATACCAAATTTTAAGAAGAGTTTTCTCCCAAATATATCGTCCAAGCGATTATTTTATTTTAATTTAGTGAAAACAACATTTCAAGATAAGGTTCCATCAGTTTTCCGGTGAGAATTGAAGATTCGCGCGCACACCCAAACAGCGACAATGGCCATGCAATATCTCCGGGAATAACGCAAGTTTTTCTACCACTGTTTAACCCACATAAAATACTATTATTTTCAAAGCCAACAGAACTGAACCACTTTCTATTCATCCATTGTTATTTTCCCGTCGCTTGTTTGTTTATTTTCACTATTTGGTGTCGGTTCACCTTGATGAACTTGCTCATTTGAAAGAACTTCATATGGGTGTAGCCCGAGCGTAGCCTATAATTTCTATTGTACAGCTGAACAGCCATTGTAGTCTCTCTCCATTATCTGTGTTATTATATTAAAGGGGCAATTAATATCACAATCAACAGGGCATATGGAATAGTGTTCTAGTTTTAGATTAACTCAGTGACTGAAAATTATACCCTACCATGATAAGGTCATATTACCGTTGCTGCATACTGCAGAAATGAGCCAGTAATTTTCAGTCACTGTGTTCATGTCAAACACCGATTCCATGCCCTGTTGAAAGTCTGCTGTGATCGTGATCGATGCTGTCCCCTTAAAGGCAGCCCTCTTGGTAATTAATGTCCGTAAATACATCCATGCTTTTTTTTAAGAATCAAGAGGTTTGTAGAAAAGACTAAGATGAAAATTCAATTAAGAAAATAATTTGATTAATCGTAGCTAGTAAGTTTCAAGAAAGTTTAATCACTACAGTGTATGGGACTTGTAAGTTTCTGGGGGGTTTTTCTCTCTTTTTTTTAGCCGTGTCCCCGCCGTGACATGACATTTCACACACGCACTATACTGACTCGTCACACTTTCAATTGTGTGGGCAGCATGCCACACACATTTCAATGCCATTATGGTATCATCATTATAACATTTTTCACGAAGTTTATTCGCTGCATTGTTATGATTGGCGTTGTTTGGGCGGTCCTACAGATAGAAACCAACCAATCACAGGGCACTACCCATAAAGTTTGGTTGATATAAAGGGAGATGAATCTTAAAATAGACCTACATTATGTTAACGTTATGACCAATCCTATTCCATTCGCTTGATCATATATACACACGCCGAATTTATCCAGTTCAAAAACTGAAGTGGTTCGCATTGTATTAATTAGCGGTTGGCAAAAGACCGGAGCCCGAGCAGGCTATTCAAGATGTTTCACCTGGGTAAAGTGCAGATGTTCCCGCGGATTGCCATGCTCCTGTTCGCAGTGATCGAGGCAACAGTGTCAGCTGGTAAAATAAGCTGTTTTTGATTATTGTGTTTATAATAGCTAATTAAGCAGACGTACATGTAGAAAATGTTTACAGTGGTAAAAAAAACTTTCCTATTCTTAGGCCAAACAAAAAATCTCCGGATTCTGGTCCCTAGGAGCAATAAATTCAAATTCATTGTAAAACAACTAAAATGAGCAGATAACTCGCTATTTGTAGGTAAAACTTGTAGCTTTGCATTGTGAAGAGGATAAGTAAGACTGCGGTGAGTACAGTAACTATTTGTAATATCGACAGCGAATACCTTCTAAATCAACTATGGCGTCACTTGATACTCGTTTCTTATATAATACAGCTGATGGCGCCTCTCATCAGCGTGGATTATTTGAGTGTCATCGTTATTCTGTTTGCTGAGAGGTTTTTAGTGTCAAATAGTTGTTATTGGCCTTATTCGTTTTCAACGTATAGCAGGTTCTTTCTGAACCTGCTTGGTTGGAAACATAAAGCCAAAAAAGTATATGGTTTCTGGCCATAGGTAGGGTTCAAAATCGGCGCGGCGACGCTTTTTTCTTTTTCTTTTCTCATTTTTTAGGGTATCCCCCTCCCCCCCCCCCCCCCCAACCAGTGAAATACGTGGTACGCAGTTATTGGAACCAGACCAATATCACATACACAAAAGTATACGGTGGCTAAGAGAGGCCGCACAAATCCGACGGGCAAACGTTCATACGAAGGCAATTTTCACACGCAAACGTACATGTGAAAAGGGCAATTTTGGCTGCAATATCGGACATCGTTTCGTAGCAAAAAAAATCAAACTAAATATATTTAAGGCCAATAACGACTATTTTGCATTTATACTACTCATACGTGTCCTTTAAAGGACCACAGAAATAGAGACGTAAATGCCTTGGAGATACTAAAAAAATATGGTATTTTTAATGATAAGAAATAAATAGCTCATTGATTTTTAGCATAGCCCCCTCAATTGACAACAAACCAATAGACTGGTTTCCAATATATATTTGTATGTATTATTATTGGTATTGTAAAAGGAAGCCAGTCCTTTCCGCATTCACGTGTACAAATCATCCGCGGCGTCTGCTACCACATTAATCGCGATAAAAACTATCAATTATCATCAACTTTACTGATTGTTTTACCGATTAAAAGCCAATCGGCGTATTGGGAATCCTCTCTGGGAGCACGATTAGACTACTACGTACCAAACTGCCAGTGGCAGTCCATGGAAATTCAAAGAAAGAAAGCGATCGGTCAATTTTCACTTTCAGCATGATTGATTTCTACTGGAAGCGCCATCACGCAGCTAGTGAACACCACATACTTGCACTCAGTTTCAGCTGTTTCTCAACAGAGTGAGTTTGAACATTCATTTGATTAGTAGTATACCCTCCTAGGCAAAAGTTTGTAGTGTTACACTAACTCAGTAGCGGATGTATAGCTGCACACATACTGTAATTGTTACATAGAAATTAGAATGACTGAAAAATAATACTAGTAGTAGTACTTAATAATAGTTAATACTACATTACTACTAGTAGCTATGTGACAAAAATTTTCAAAATCAACAGATTCCAATACAACTGGTATCATTGTCAAGGTCTTGAATAGACGATTACAATGATATAAGGATCATCTTCCTGTGACCAAAAATAAGGAAGTTATGACATGTTGAATCCGGCAATTTTAGGCCCGTAAATGGCAATTATTTTATAAGGAAAAACAAAAGAAATGTAAATTTGACTTGTGACCCGTTTCCAAGATTTTCTCGGATTCCATATCATAACTTTCTTAATTCTTGTCCGATTTTCAAAAGGTTGGTATCACTGGAATGCTTGGGAAAAGAGGAAGAATAATAACCTATTTCCAGGCTAATTCAATGATTAGTTTGTTTTGTAGTGCTGATTTACAAATAAGAAATACAAAAAAAATGTATTAAAAAATAAATAAATAAATTTAAAAAATAATGGGAAAAAAAAATTACTCAAATCTGAGGATTATTTTCCTATTTTTACACTGAAATCTTCGAAAGATTCTCATCCCTGATTTAATTAAATATTAGAACAGTTTATAAATTATATTGGACTGGAAAGATAAAACAAAATAATGAAAATAAATTTTAAAAAATAGAAAAAAAATTACTCAAATCTGAGAATTTTTAATATTTATAGTATAAATTATACTGAAATCCGCGAGAAATTCTTATCCCTGATTTAATTAAACATTATAAAAAATAATAAATGATATTGGACTGGAAATATGAAGAAAAAAAATGAAATAAGTTCATGAGAAATAATATTTATTGTGTTACGCCGATGTATATTAGGTTTAACCCTGCTAGGAGGGAGTGGATGTACTCCAGTTCTCAAAAAGTGGTTTTTTGGGCACTGCCCCTTTAATACTCGACCAAAAAACCAGACACCACTTGACTTTGTCACCTTTGACCCACTCTACATGTAGGAGCGTGGTGGAGTTGAAGGTGTATCGGGTTACATGTGAAATCTCGCATAATGTTCTGTTTGCATACACTAACCGTGTGTGTGTGTATTGCAGTGTACATAATAGCTTCCCGAGTGGGTGTATTGAAATACACACACGTCAGTTTGCACACACACACACTGTTGATGATTGCTGCGCCACTGGTTGGTTGTAGAACAGCTTTTATGTATCTAGTTGTATGGATTTTATTGATGTAAGTGAGAGCTACATGTAAATGGTGTAAATACAGCATCTGTTACTAGAATAAGTTGTACAGTATGTGTGTTTCCTTCCCCATCGTCCACCCCCACCCACAAACATTTAAACAAATATATATTACTGGCCCAAATATACTTGTAAATAGTGAAACAAACATTTTATTTTATTTTATTTATTTCATTTTCCGGGATACATAAAGTACAATACAAGCGACAAGATAATTAAACAAAAATGTACAGGAAGGAACACAGGACTAAATCCAAACAGCTCCCGAAGGATTGCCCAAAAGAAACAAGTTTCTGTCGAGGGGCTCTCCAAACTGACTGGATAGAGGATATAAAGAATCTATATAAAAAATAAACAAACAAACAACCCAACAACACAAACAAACAAACAAACAACAATAATAATAATAATAATGGATTGTAAAGTACGGTAATCAAAAGGATATAAAATACGTAAATATATAAATTTCTACAATGCATAAACTTATATACAGTGTAAAATACACAGACTAACATTACACTTTAGTGCAAGAAAATATGACCTTAAAAATGAACCTGATGTATGTAAAAACAAAGACAACATGTACGCAGACAAGTACATGTAACAGGAAAGCAATCCATAAATCATGTACACTAAATGAAAATAATAACTAGATAATTTAACATGTAGAAAACATAAATGTATACATGTATCAGGGCCACCTTGGAAAGCAGTGTTACTCACTGAATGGTGCTACCCTGAATAAAGAAAGCTTAAATAAATAAATAAATAAATAAAAACATCATGGGCAAACCCTGTATTATTTTTTAGTCATTCTATGTAACAATTACAGTATGTGTGCAGCAATACATGCATCCGCTCACGCGTTAGTGTAAATTAAACTGATTAATGACTAGCAGGGTTTAAACGGACGATTTATCGGACTGAAAATTGGTAGGTATAACGTGCGCTGAACGTGGCGCAATACAATCTTTGGTTGACATCGATTTCTGTGAATCAAAAAAACGTAACTGCGAATCGTCCAATCGCCGTCAAAACTGGCCAAGAGGTAGAAAACAAGTATAGAAAAATTATTATTGTGGTTTGATAAGGTATTTTACTCACCTTTGAGTAAATCGTCGATGGTTTTGATGAGCAAGAACAAACCCAAATTTCGAGAATTTTTTTTGGAAACTTCTAGATGCCGCATTCAGAAAATTCGAGAACGAGGTTGAAGGAGAATATGTGATCTACGTCTTCGAAAAAAATCTACTGGGTACGTCAAAAAGAACGGCCTCAGCGAAACGTTACAAAGTGCTATCTCCACGGTGTCTTCGCCACGGCGATTCAACCCGAGATTGAGGCCGCGGCCAAAAAGATTTGCGGCAATGCGTGGGATACGCACATACCTATACTAGGCGCGTCAAACACACCGTTTTACCCCACTACTACTAGACAAGGCGTAACAACATGAGAATTTGCAATTTTTGCGTTGATATTTAGAGACTTTAAGCATAAGAAAGCAGCTTATTTTTGATATCATAAATAATCTAATCCTTTATTTATTAGAATGCGAAAGAAAAATTAGAATATATTTTTAAAATACACGATAAATAGCATTCTGAATTTTCCACCTCCCGCGCTCCCGGCTTGTTTCGAAACAACGTTACCAACGCATCTGAAGCCTCCAATTTTCAAGTTGACATTTGCACCGGAAAGAGTTGTCGTGTCTAGTCGAATGCGGGCACCAAAAATAAAGCCTGCTTTGCAAGGAACTGATTTCTACGTGCGCATTATCGATAGGCGAGTCAAGGGGTGCAGAAAACATCGTTGAAATTGCCAGGATTTTGGAGGAACATGGTGATTACAAGTTCCTGAACATTAACATATGTTATAAAGTGGACTTTATTTGTAAATACATTAGTTCTTATTGTCTCAATTTATCGTTAATTTAATCCGAAGATTTGAAAGAAATGCCGATTCGGTGCGTGCATGCTGCATGAACTATAGCGTTTGCAATACGATTGTAAGGCGCATGTGTAGTAGGCTACTTGTGGTGTGAGGATTGCATGCATAGCGTCTGCAATACGATCGTGCAGCGCATGTGCAGTAAGCCACTTTTTTTGGATAAACAATGGGGAAGAAAACACAGTGCACAAATCAATGGGGAAACTGCAAATCAATTTTTTACTTTTCCATACATTTTGCCCCCAAAAACAACTTTACTGATTATTAAATTTCTATAAGAGTTATGATAAAGTTAAACAATATGATTTTTTTTTTTTTAAGTTTGAAGGATTTTAAAAAATATCACTGGCCTCACACAGAAATTTACAACAAAAAAATTTAAAAAAATAAAATAAAAATAATCGGTGAAAATTCATACTTTTTGACTGGATCATGCACAGCATTTTGCTTTGAAGTGGGACTGGGACAATGGAGATTTGAAATTATTGTCAAGATTTATAAATTATTGTCGTTATTTATAACGTTATGAATATATAATTAGCTTATTAAAGTAATGAAAAACAAGGCTTTTGATCCTAAATTACCTGTGAAATTATTATAATTGTTTTTCTTTTACTTTGAGTATATTGGTATTCAAATGTTTACTCAATGAACAAATTTGAGTGGAATAGGATTGACAGAACTTAACTTATGAAATTTTTGCATATTTAATTAGCCAGACTTAGTCTCCAGAGCTATAAAAAAAAAGGAAAATTTTGTGTTGAAGCCCAAATTTATGCCAGTTTTACACAACAACCATTAATGTTCTCAGCTTGGAACACATTTATACTTTAAATATGAGTAACAAAGACTCAGAATATGCAAAATAATTCACAAGATCCTCTACAATCATTATGAAAAGGATACTTAAAATATGCAAATTTTGAGAATTTACTGTGATTTCGGCTTAAAAAAGGCCCATTTTGGCACTTTAAAGCTTTTTTACTGAGCTATATCTTCATAATGTGATGTATCCTCTGGAAAAAAACCCCACTGATATGACAAATATAGGCAACATACATACAAGAAAAGGTGAATTGAAATGCTTGATAGGTGTAAATAAAATAAATGAGATGGTATAAAACATTTTTTGTTTATTGTTGCTTTGTTGACATTTGTTGACATTTGTTGTCTAGGGAAACAGCACATTCTGAAATCTTTATCGGACCATAACTTGGTAATGCCTTGACCAATTTTTAAAATTAAAAGTGTTCTGTAATCTACTCACCAGGCCCTTTAAGAAAATTCCAACATAACTTCCTATAAGCAATTTAAATATTTTCATTGTCCCCCCCAATAATACAGGGTTTGCCCCATGACGTTTTCATGTTTGTTTCACTATTTACAAGTATATTTGGGCCCTAAATTTTTTTACCTTACCATTGTTTGGGGGTGGGGGTGGGGTGGACGATGGGGAAGGGCGAGTGGAGACTTCATATCAACTGTGTTTGGTCTAGTAGCTAATTTGTTTATAGGGGCCATGGTAGGTGGGGTCTGAGATACGTATATCCTGCATTCATTGAGTAGGTGATAATTTATGCCACTACAGGTAAAAATTGTATCTTGTGTGTCATATTTATCATTATTTGATTACAAGTAACGCACACATACTGTACAAATTATTCTAGTAACAGATGCTTTATTTACATCATTTACATGTAGCTCTCACTTACATCAATAACATCCACACAACTTTAGTTACATAAAAGCTGTTCTACAACCAACCAGTGGCGCAGCCCCACCCCACCCCCATAAACTCTGGGTGCGGCACTGCATGTGGAAAGACAAGAAAAATAGTAATATTTACAAATGTGAATATTAGAAATGAAAACATTGTCTTGTATGCATGGGCATTTCTTATTTTGCACTGAGGAATTTCACAATAACAACCATGAGTCAGAGTACCAGCAAATGATTTGACTCCTAATAAGAAAAAGAAACTTGGGCATTAGGGACGGAGCATTATCAGTGTTTATGAGCAGTCTTCACAGGTAACTGTGGTGGTGGTACTGGAATGACGCGCACAGGCAAATCTTCTGCAGTGATGACACACCTTGGTTGTTGAAGTGCCGCCTCGTCTTGGACAAATTCTGCAGTGGCCATGGGGGCGTGGACCTTGCTGCTGTCCCGGCATTGGCAGTAGTTGTTCCCTGCGCGTCACTTCAAACCCTAGCGAGCTGAGGGCAGCACGGGCGTCCCTGTGCAGGCCAATAGGGTTCTGTGCTCGGCTCTGTAGCTGCTCCTGAAGAAGCGCCATGGACAGATCAGACAAAAATGTGCCCCGTCTGTCCAAGTCTGTGTTCCAGTTGGGATTGAGCTCTGTCCAGAGGACATATGTGTTGATTGCAGCCAAGTTCATTATGTTGAAGAACACAATCATTGGCCATCGCTTTGTGATGCGGGACACATTGTACAAACTACACATCTGGTCAATCGTATCTACTCCCGCCTTCGTTGAGTTATAGTACATTAGGATTTCTGGTTTCTGAGTGATGGGATCCACTGCCTTATCATGATGCATGGACGACAAGAGGATCACGGACCGGTTCTTCTTGGGAATGAACGACGTCAGAGTGAGTTGGCCGTTGAAACCAAAAAGCGACGATTTCACAGCTCTGTGCTTGTCTTCCTTTGGCCGAAACTGTTTAGGTATTTCCCTGCAATTGGCTTTGATCGTGCTCACGAGTGTAATCTTCTTTGTCAATAGGTGTTCGGCCAGTTCTTTACTGCTAAAGTAGTTATCCGTAGTCACATTCCTACCGGTGCCATACATATGTTCAACCAAGTCCTTTACAACACGCATGCCTAGTTTTGTTTCTCGGCCCTCTGCTGCTTTCCCTATGTATGGTTGAGTGTTGCACACAAATTTTGATTGGCTGTCCACACACAACCAGAATTTCAGACCATATTTCGCTGGTTTTTTTGGCATGTATTGCTTGAAAGAGCACCGACCTCGGAATGGAACCAGCTGCTCATCAACCGTGACATTTCCCCCTGCGCTGTAGCACCTTCTGCATGCTGATGCAAAGTTCTCATACACTTCTCTTATCGCAGTAAACTTGTCATCGGCTTTTCTGGTGTCCCGTGTTGCTCTCTCATCAAAGCACATCATGGTCATTATATCTTGAAACCTTGATCCGCTCATTCCTGCCTGGCACAATGGTCGAGCAAATGGGCCCTTCCTCCAGAATGCTCGGACCTTCTCGTGATTAGACTTGGAAAGGCCAAGGTAGTAGAGCAATCCTAGAGCAGCACAAAGTTCTCTCAAAACAAGAGGCACCCATGCTATGCCCCTTTTCCTGACACCTTCTTCATTTGTGAGGCGTAGAATCATCTCAAGGATGGCAGTCGGCAGGAACAATTTCCAGAGATCAAGCACAGTGGATGCACCATTGAGATTTCGAGGGCCCGGTGTCTCCGTCAATATGTTTCCTGCTGGCGGGGCCACTGACGACCATACATCTCCAGATGGCGCTACATAATTTGCAGCACGGGGTGCCAGTGGCTGGGCGGGGCCTGCAGCTTGAGCAGGGGGTGCCGGTGGCTGGGCAGGGCCTGCAGCTTGAGCAGGGGGTGCCGGTGGCTGGGCGGGGCCTGCAGCTTGAGCAGGGGGTGCAACAGGAATGGTCGCAACATGCCTCAACCTCTTTGGTGGAGGTTGATCATCATCGTCACTCTCAGAGGAATCATCATACTGATAAGATGAGTCGCTCACAAGTTCAGCCGCATCGTCGCTGCTTTCATCTGAAGACGAATCACTCGCATACAACATATCTAGAGCTGCTCGGTCAGAGATGCCTGATGTCGAAGCCATTTTGACAGACTGATCTGAAATGACAATTTTGCAACCATGCATTACTATACCATTGGGCAAGAACAAAACTGCACACAAATCTTATTGCATGTAAATTGAAAACAAATGGTGAGGTCAAACCCCCTGACCTCCCTATGGGTCACTGTGGCAAAGGAGCTGTGCCTGGCACAAGGAGCTATTGAATTGTATGCAAATTTGATGTGGTCAGCACAGAGGGGGTCAATTGTAAATAAACTAACTCTTACTTGTTTCCAACAAGTACAACCATAGAGGTACAAAACAGGTTATCATAAAGTGACCACATTTTCCTTTACCCCTGTGTATAAAACCCATGTTGTCCTCTTTCGGCTGCTCCCATTAGGGGTCGCCACAGCGGATCATGATCCGCATATTTGATTTGGCATAGGTTTTACGCTGGATGCCCTTCCTGACGCAACCCTCCCATTTATCCGGGCTTGGGACCGGCACTAGCATACACTGGCTTGTACATCCCCAGTGGCTGGGTTCAATTCGGCCCTCGCAGCAATGATGGTAATGTGTCTTGCTCAAGGACACAAGCACCATGGTCGCGGCAAGGCTTCGAACTGTGTATAAAACCCATGGCAAGGGATAATTGTAAACATCAAGGCCTACACAGTCAACAAATTTTTAGAATTATATTCAATTAATTTTATTACATTTTATGGTCCTACATTTACTTTCATATTCATAAAATAGCAATGGCGGTAGACAATGTAAAACAGTACAACGACATGTAGATAAATTGCATATCAACAATGAGGTGAATACCAATGACAGTAGTAGTACAGTAAATGATAAAAATAATAGTGATAATAATAGTAATAAAAATAATGAATGATGATAATTGAAAAAAAGAGAAAATGAGTATGGAGGTTGTCCAATTTCCTTCCTCCTTGGTTCAAGGAAGCCGAGGTTTAGATGGGGAACAGCCTTTAGACAATAACATACACTATACAGACAAAACAGAACAAAACAGACGGACAGGATGACAGATAAACACCTAATCAAATACAACAATTGACATAATCATAATGACCACATTTTTCTCTAAAATGTATGTAATTCTGTAAAACCGGTAATTTTCGCACGAGTAATTTGTCGTGCTCAGCCACCCTACCGACACATTTGCGGGTTGTTGCTTTCGCGCACGGTAAATATTTGACTTGTAGTACAATGCACACGATGTGGTTGACACATATTTACCACTTCAAAAGGTGACTAAATCATATATAGTGCCGAAGTCGTGCACAGGCGCTATGCACAGTGCTTATATACATGTACATGTAGGTACGTCTTCATTACGGGGCCGGGGGTAGAGGTAAACAAAGAAAATATTACTAACTTACCAATCCACCGGGCGGGTAATAAATTCGCGTGTTTTTAAATTCGCGCTGTATAATCGTTACGCGAAAAGCGCGAAAATAAATGTTGTGCGAAAATTACTAGTTTTACAGTAATATATTTACCTGTGGTTGTGTTGTAACATGGTGGTTCTATTTTTACCTCCGTGCAATCATCAACAGTGCAGCAATCTATGTGTGTTTGTAAAACAGTACAACGACATGTAGATAAATTGCATATCAACAATGAGGTGAATACCAATGACAGTAGTAGTACAGTAAATGATAAAAATAATAGTGATAATTATAGTAATAAAAATAATAAATGATGATAATTGAAAAAAAGAGAAAATGAGTATGGAGGTTGTCCAATTTCCTTCCTCCTTGGTTCAAGGAAGCCGAGGTTTAGATGGGGAACAGCCTTTAGACAATAACATACACTATACAGACAAAACAGAACAAAACAGACGGACAGGATGACAGATAAACACCTAATCAAATACAACAATTGACATAATCATAATGACCACATTTTTCTCTAAAATGTATGTAATTCTGTAAAACCGGTAATTTTCGCACGAGTAATTTTTCGCGCTCAGCCACCCTACCGACACATTCGCGGGTTGTTGCTTTCGCGCACGGTAAATATTTGACTTGTAGTACAATGCACACGATGTGGTTGACACATATTTACCACTTCAAAAGGTGACTAATTCATAGTGCCGAAGTCGTGCACCGGCGCTATGCACAATGCTTATATACATGTACATGTACATGTAGGTACGTCTTCATTACGGGGCCGGGGGTAGAGGTAAACAAAGAAAATATTACTAACTTACCAATCCACCGGGCGGGTAATAAATTCGCGTGTTTTTAAATTCGCGCTGTCTAATCGTTACGCGATAAGCGCGAAAATTACTAGTTTTACAGTAATATATTTACCTGTGGTTGTGTTGTAACATGGTGGTTCTATTTTTACCTCCATGCAATCATCAACAGTGCAGCAATCCATTCCTTCCTCCATGAGCAATCTGTGTGTGTTTGCAAACTTGTGTGTGGCCTTCAATACATCCACACACTATGCTTTTCTTATGCACACTGCAATGCACTCACACTGTATAGTGTATGCAAACAGAATATTGTGTGAGATTTCACATGTAATCTGATCCACCTTCAACTCCAGCATCTAGCACTCTGCTACATGTAGAGTGGGTCAAAGGTGACAAAGTCAAGAAGTGTCTGGTTTCATGCATGGTCCAGTTTTAACCCTGCTAGGCATTAATCAGTAAACTCTACACTAACGCATGAGTGGATGTATTGCAATGCACACATAAAGCATGGAGGAAGGAAAACAGACCTCCATGCATAAAGTAATGGTGTCTAGAATGACTAAAAAATAATACAGGGTTTGCCCATGATGTTTTTATGTTTGTTTCACTATTTACTAACAAGTATATTTGGGCCCTAATATTTTTTTTTTTTAATTTGTGGGTGGGGGTGGACGATGGGGAAGGAAATACACATACTGTACAAATTATTCTAGTAACAGATGCTTTATTTACATTATTTACACCATTTACATGTAGCTCTCACTTACATGCAATAACATCCACACAACTAGATACATAAAAGCTGTTCTACAACCAACCAGTGGCGCAGCAATCATCAACAGTGTGTGTGTGTGCAAACTGGTGGTGTATTCCAATACACCCAATCACTAAGCTATTCTTTTGTACACAGCAAAACACACACAGACCCTATGCAAACAGATCATTATGCGAGATTTCACATGTAACCCGATACACCTTCAACTCCAGCACACTCCTATACATGTAGGGTGGGTCAAAGGTGACAAAGTCAAGTGGTGTCTGGTTTTTTGGTCGAGTATTAAAGGGGCAGTGCAAAAAAAAACCACTTTTTGAGAACTGGAGTACATCCACTCCCCCCTAGCAGGGTTCTGGGGCAGTGTCAAAAAAAGCACTTTTCGAAAACTGGAGTGCATCCGCTCCCTCCTAGGAGGGTTTTAAGGGGGTGTGATAACATCAAATAATGTTCAACATGTTAATCAAAAACCTGATTGCCTGATTAATCTTACAGTTACAACTCAAAATCTGAGCTTGTATAACGATCGATGGGAGAAATATAGCCCCGTTTTAGGGCCAATACAGTAACTGGACTCCCTAGTGTATTGGCCCTAGAATGGGGCTTTACAAATATAGTGTTACATATACAGTGCTACTTTCATCCATATTTATGTAACTTTGTATTGTTTTGTCAGATGTAATAGCTCCTAATGTCACCTGCCCAAGCCCAGTCTCATCCATGGTTGTGGACACAGCAATGGCAAATGCTAGCGTCACTTGGACGCCGATGCCATCAGCCATTGATATTGTTGATGGTGTCATTTCTGCAAGCAACATTATATGTGAGGACGGTGCAAGCAATGTTGTGATGTCAAACGACAGCTATAGAGTAGGCACAACTACAGTGACATGCAGAGTTAATGATACTGCACTAAATACAGGATCGTGCCAATTTAACATCACAGTTGTTGGTAGGTATTGTCTTTCTGTCATATATTTGTTTGTTATTTCTTTCTCGATAGGTTTTGAAGCTTTGAATGGTGAAATTACAATTGGACAGAGGTTTGCGGTAGCACCATGTAACAATCTCTTAGGAGTTGTAGTAATTGTTGTTTCTGAGAATAACCGGTGGTGAGATATATATAGTCAACAATCCTCCACACAGCTACTTTAGCATTTCCCACTTTTAACGTCTGGCATTCTTCTAAAAGACGAGCAAAGTATACTGATCAAATCATTGAGTTATCTCATCACCAGTTTTTCTCAGAACCAACAATAATTACATCTCCTAAGAGATTGTTACATGGTGCTACCACAAATTGTACTCCTATTGTTCTTTCTTCTGACTGGACAATATATATTTCATGTTTCCTAACGTATGTCTTTTCTTAAATCTACTTTTGAGTAACTTTGTTTTATTTTCTTTGCCACAGACAATGAAGCTCCAATTGTCACTTGTCCAAGCCCAGTCTCATCCATGGTTGTGGACACAGGAATGGCAAATGCTAGCGTCACTTGGACGCCGATGCCATCAGCCATTGATATTGTTGATGGTGTCATTTCTGCAAGCAACATTATATGTGAGGACAGTGCAAGCAATGTTGTGATGTCAAACGACAGCTATAGAGTAGGCACAACTACAGCGACATGCAGAGTTAATGATACTGCACTAAATACAGGATCGTGCCAATTTAACATCACAGTTGTTGGTAGGTATTGTCTTTCTGTCATATATTTGTTTCTTATTTCTTTCTTGATAGGTTTGAAGCTTTGAATGGTGGAATTACAGTTAGAGAATTGTTTGTGGTAGCACCATGTAACAATCTCTTTATAGGAGTTGTGATAATTGCAGAGCTGCCAACTCTTCCGGATTCTGCGGAAGACTTCGCGTATTTGACGGTAATTTACTTACTTAAAATATATGCAAGGAGGCCTCTCCTTTTGGCACCAAAAGGAGAGGCCTCCTTGCACATATTTTAAGTAAGTAAATTACCGTCAAATACGCGAAGTCTTCCGCAGAATCCGGAAGAGTTGGCAGCTCTGTAATTGTTGATTCTGAGAAGAACCGGAGGTGAGATATATAAGTCGACAATCTTCCACACAGCTAGTTCAGCAGTTCCTACTTTTAAAGTCTTGATTCTTCTGTAGACGAACAGAGTATACTGATCAAATTGTTTGGTTATCTCATTGCCAGTTCTTCTCAGAATCAACCATTATTACAACATAAGAGATTGTTACATAGTGCTACCGCAAACTGTACACCTATTGTACTTTGTTCTGACTCGACGATATATATTTGATGTTTCGATCTTTTCGTCAGTCCATTTTTGAGTAATTTTCTTTTCTTTTCTTTACTACAGACAATGAAGCTCCAATTGTCACTTGTCCAAGCCCAGTCTCATCCATGGTTGTGGACACAGGAATGGCAAATGCTAGCGTCACTTGGTCGCCGATGCCATCAGCCATTGATATTGTTGATGGTGTCATTTCTACAAGCAACATTATATGTGAGGACAGTGCAAGCAATGTTGTGATGTCAAACGACAGCTATAGAGTAGGCACAACTACAGTGACATGCAGAGTTAATGATACTGCACTAAATACAGGATCGTGCCAATTTAACATCACAGTTGTTGGTATGTATTGTCTTTCAGTTTTCATTGCAAAATTGTTTGACTGTTATATATTTGTTTGTTAGTACTGTGGCAGAATATCTACTGAAGATGATTTATCTAAGTGACCTTAAGTCGATGGATCTTCCGGCTTGGATGGCTGAATATCGGCCGGTAGATGCAGACCCGTTTGGTCGGAAATATACTGCTTATACACAAGTTAACACTGTTCCCTGGTTCGATCTTGGAGCTGGCAAAGACTTGCAAAAATGATCCACAAAAGAGACTACTAAATTAAATTGATTCTAGTTTAATAAATCAACGTGAATTATTATTGGACCCTAAGTGACTGTAATTAATTATGCGTACCCTCCAATAAACCTTAATTGAACCCTCCAATATGCATATAGCGCCACACGCGAAGGCGTCGCTAGCTAAGCCTTGCTGGGGATCCTGTATCCTCCTTGGTCTGTATTTTGCTACGCTGAGGCCGTCAGCCTTCCTTGACCAACGCGACCGCCTCCTCGATCCTCGCGTCCACCTTCCACCCTAACAGTACCGGCTATCCCGACTGCTCCTCAGTGGCTGTGACGTGGGCGTCCCAAGGCTTATCCACGCTATGCATGTTCCGCTGTAAGTCCCCGTGGCTGCGCCTCCAGTAGCCTCCTTACTTTGATCCGTTGATAGGCCCCAGCTTGGCTTCGTTAGCTAACCTTGCATGCCCGATGCGCTCGCAAGACATACCTTCTTATTCAAGGGCTTGGCTCACACTGCCGCTTGCGATCTCAATCGCCACCTGCGCGCACTTACGCACATGATCCAAATCTCATGCACTACTACACGCACGCAGCCACAGCAACCCGCGCCGCTAGTCGCGCGTCCTCTGTCTGCTACGATTAATTAGCCTGACTTGCGCTACAGTACTTTCATCTGACTGAACCATATATATTTGATGTTTCCTATTGTATCTCTTTTCGTCAATCCATTTCTGAGTAACTTTGTTTTCTTTTCTTTACTGCAGACAATGAAGCTCCAATTGTCACTTGTCCAAGCCCAGTCTCATCCATGGTTGTGGACACAGGAATGGCAAATGCTAGCGTCACTTGGTCACAGATGCCTTCAGCCATTGATATTGTTGATGGTGTCATTTCTACAAGCAACATTATATGCGAGGATGGTGCAAGCAATGTTGTGATGTCAAACGGCAGCTATAGAGTAGGCACAACTACAGTGACATGCAGAGTTAATGATTCTGCACTAAATACAGGATCGTGCCAATTTAACATCACAGTTGTTGGTAGGTATTGTCTTTCTGTCATATATTTGTTTGTTATTTCTTTCTTGGTAGGTTTTGAAGCTTTGAATGGTGGAATTACAGTTAGAGAATTGTTTGTGGTAGCACCACATGAACCAGTTGTGAGATATATAATTTGACAATCCTCCACTCATCAGCTACTTTATTTTAATAAGCAGTTCCCATCTCTAAAGTCCGGCATTTGCCTGAAGACAATAAAAGTATACTTATCGAAATATTGAGTTATCCTATCGCCAATTCTTCTCAGAACCAACAATTATTATAACTCCTAAGAGATTGTTACATAGTGCTACCGCAAACTGTACATCTATTGTACTTTGTTCTGACTCGACGATATATATTTGATGCTTCGATCTTTTTGTAATTTTATTTTATTTTCTTTACTGCAGACAATGAAGCTCCAATTGTCACTTGTCCAAGCCCAGTCTCATCCATGGTTGTGGACACAGGAATGGCAAATGCTAGCGTCACTTGGTCATCAATGCCTTCAGCCATTGATATTGTTGATGGTGTCATTTCTGCAAGCAACATTATATGTGAGGACAGTGCAAGCAATGTTGTGATGTCAAACGACAGCTATAGAGTAGGCACAACTACAGTGACATGCAGAGTTAATGATACTGCACTAAATACAGGATCGTGCCAATTTAACATCACAGTTGTTGGTAGGTATTGTCTTTCGGATTTCAGTGCAAATTATTTTGTCCATTATATATTTTTGTTTGTTAGTACTTTCATCTGACTGGACCATGATGTGTCCTGCCGTATCTCTTTTCGTCCATCCATTTTTGAGTAACTTTCTTTTCTTTTTTTTACTACAGACAATGAAGCTCCAATTGTCACTTGTCCAAGCACAGTCTCTTCCATAGTTGTGGACACAGGAATGGCAAATGCTAGCGTCAAAAGATTGACGCTTGGTCTTTACCACAGGATAATGACCTGTTTTGTGCGTGGTCAAGGGCAATAAGGACCTTGCCTTCAGCTCGGTCCTTATCACTTGTGACCACTCCCAATACCGGTCATTAACCTTCAGTAAAGATGCCATGGAAAATGTTTGTTTCCTTAATATTGTTTAGTCAGACCACTGTTAATGTTAAACTCTGACAGTGGATATCAAACACATAGGATGGAAGATGAATGATATATTTGTATTTCATGTTTTTGTAATCTTAAAACCTTCACTTTTCTTTTTACAGGTTGAACATCTATGATTTAGCCCCCTGATATGAACCAGTCTCTCCTAATGAAGCCAGACTAAGGACTACTGCATGCTCTGTGCCGTCCTGTTCAGAACACAACGTGACTAGGAAAGAGTCAGTCAGTCAGCAGATGATGAAACACAATGTGTATTGATTCATGAACCTACCACAGATAAAATGAGTAAGTCCTTTCAAACTTCTGAACTGGTGGTTACAACTTGACACTAATCGTCTTCATGACGCCTGTGTACACTAATTGTAATTTTCACAAAATAAAAATGTTCTCATTGCCCCCAGAAACAATCTTGGAGATGGTGTTAAACATCCCTAGAAATCATTCTGCCTAATGAGCTTTTATTTTAGATATATATAAACTAAAATTGCAAATAAAGTTTTATGGACAACACTTTTGTGAAATTGAAATTTATGAAGCATTGTTCAGTGGAGTACATATACTGCTTTGGGAAAGATCACAAGGACCCTTTAAATTCATTAGAATGTTCAAAAACATATTATTACCAAGCGCGTTGTGGCACTGTGAATGCAATACGTCTAAACTGTATATACATGTACATATATATGTAGTACAGATGCATGTGTATGCACTGCATGCATGGAAAGTCAAACCCACATTCTGATCCACTTGGCCACGACACTCTCTAGAATTAGTTTTGTAATGTAATGTATATCTTGATTCAAAGAGAGTAAGCATACTCATTGAAGACATTTGCAAACATTACCGATGATATACCTTTTATTATAGTTTTATGAAACTTTTATACCTGAGCTGTCAATTGTGTTGCATGGGATTACTAGTCAGAGAAAAACATCTATTATGAATAATTTGTTTGATGTTCATGATATACAGTATATATTTGAAATGTTTTATTTAATTATTATTCAGGTTGGACATCTCTTGAACCAGTTTCCCTCTAATGGAGCCAGATTCAACATCACTGGACCCTAGTCAGTTGAAGATGATACACAATAGATTCAAGAATCAATCAAACAAAGAATGAGTAAGTCCTTTGGATATCAAAACAAATTTCTTCTTGTCTATTAAAGGACAATATCTTCACGATCAAAGTGGACTTTCAAAAGGGCATGGAATCGGTGTGCTAATTTAACCAGTTCGCGTCGGAGGCCGTGTATACATGCAATTTTTTTTTGCACCGCGGATCGGAGAGCGTCTAAACACGCCATAGGAAACTCGGGAATATTTGTATGCATGCTCGGTTGACGTGATAACGAGCCACGTGCGTAAAGTGCCATGCTCGGAAGACGTGGCCACACACTGTGGAAGCTTCCATTTTCCTTTCGGGTGACGTGAAAACATGCCATTTTGGCAGTGCTCGTGCTTTGGTCGATGTGTTATTGCGCAACAATTGTAAGGCACGATAGCGGGGGCCGTGTAAACACGCTCGCATTGGTGGTTGGGTGTTTTGGGCACTTGTAAACTTGTAAACCTGTTCCACACCTTTTTCTTTGTCTCCATTGAAATCTGTAAAGCTGTGGTATACTTTCTATAGACCAATTTCTGTGCACCATTGTTCCATTGTTACTCGGTACCATGCCACTCGGATGACGTGTAAATACGATGAAGAATTCTTTAGAGGGCACGGTGGACATCTAAAGATGCAACACGAAATACGCCCTCCTAGCTATAATTCCCAAGGGAAACTCGCCAATTTATATGCTAGTAAGCTAAATGTGGGTGTCCTGTCTTAGTTTCATTGACGCAACCAAAAAGAATTCACGCAAACAAAAACGTGTTTGTGTGGGAAAAAGAAACCCTCACAGGGGCCCAGAAGAACTTTTTTATTCCCGACGCGAACTGGTTAAGAGAACTGACTCTGGCAAAAATTAGAAATTTGGTCAACTTTTATTTTTTAATAAAGCTCTAACATTACATCTCAAATCTTATTCATCTGAAAATGAAAACATTTCTTGATGTTATGTGGAGAAGTACAAAATGTACAAACTCTGCATACAAATACACACACATTTGCCCGGCGGGAAATTACCCTGGTACTCACAAAGGTCACGTAAAGTGTAAACAAGTAACATAGTCTGTATAAAAGTGTTTTAAATTATGTGGTGGTTTGAATTTGATTTAATTTTTTCGGCAGGAAAGCTAAACTTTTTTTATTGTCTTTATTGTTTTACAGATGAGCTTGTTTAAAATCACAGAGTGTGGCACAGGAAATCGTCTGTCTTTGATTGCCATAGCAACTGCCATCACCTTGGAGATGTCACTGCCTCAAACGATGTCGACTGTCTTATATCAAGTGGAGTTATCATCATAAAGTAAACAAATAAAATCTGCTATTTCTTATTTTCTGAAACTTTTATAAGATTTTATATTTTGTTCCAGATTGTAATTCACCAAACGTTGGATGAGCTTTTTTATTGAGAAATTTTCAACCTCGATTCTATAGAAAACTCAAAGCATTAAACCAATTCAAAGAAATTTTATAAATAATAACAAAATTAACCAAAAGTTGAGTCCTGTTTTTACTAAGAGAACAGGAACATTTATCACAGTCATTTCAATTCACATTTAATGCCAATCCAATAACATCTGATGATTTGAATCAAAAGTCAGTCTGACGTATCCAACTAAACACAGTCAAGCTCAAACTGATCTCTTCCATTTGGTGTCTTACTTGGCAATTGTTTTACAATATTTTTATTGTGTTTACAATTTAATAAGATTTCTTATTTTGTTTATGAGACATTTATGCTGCAGAAATACTCAATATTAAATAACCACAAATTGTGAGTTTTTCCATCTAAGACTTAGATTGCCTTTACACAGAAATATTAAGATCTAAATGCCATAGATCTTAAAACCAAAATATCGTTGAGAAAAATTTGATTTAATATCTACATGAATTTCAGGCCAACTTGAAATGCCTCTTGGTAAAATTCAAAACCAAATTCTTTTTATACCATTGCAGATGTTTTACCAAATATACTTTTTACCAAAATGTTGAAACAAAACTGCTAAAAAAAAACTTTTTAGTAGTTCATAAACACTGAGTATTTCTGACAATACATGTAATTTTTAACTTCAAAGGGATGGATCCGTGTTTTAAAATCATTATAAAAGTTCAAAATGTTTTTATTTCTGATATAAACGTGAAACGTTTTTTTGGCCAGCAAGTGAAAAAGATTTTCCTACAAATTGTGGCACATCATCTCTTTTCATAGTTTACACAAAATGCCCCTTTCACATGTATATTCCTAATTATGTTATGTCCCCACCCCTTTCCCCTGGGGTGGGGATGTTTCAAACACCATCACAAAGAAAGTAACCTACAACCAATATCTCTATCAAAAGGATCTTTCAAACAAGTATCTTGTAAACAATATTGATCTACAAAGAGTGACGTTATGGCCATACCAATTCCTCCAGTGTGGGAGAACTCCCAAACACTGTTACATAAGATTGAAAGTACATGGGCAGTATCCTATAAATGTCTGAAATAACCCTCCCCCTTTCCCCTGGAATAGGGATTATTCAAATCATTTTACTTTGAAACAACATTGATCAACATTTTCAAATAATTACATTATGACCGTACCATGTCCCCCAGTGTAGGGGAACTCTCATACACTGTTACCAGAGAGTGAATGATCATGGTCAGTATCCTATATGACATTACCCTGCCCTCTCCCCCTGGGCTGGGGATATCACAAACCACTTTACCTTGAAGCAAATAGAATTAAAGTTAATGACCTCTGTATATTTTGGTTTGACCTAAGCCTCACCCCTTTCTCCTGGGGTAGAGGTTGTTTCGAACCATATTTATTTGAACAGCATAGATCTTGTAACTGCTCTGAGCATACATGTATATCTTACAAGAATAGACTAGTGGATAGATATTGCTGTGCCATCAAAAGTTTAAAAATGAAATCCAAAAATGTTGTTTTCTTTGCATTTAGTTAACTAAGTGGATCCATCCCATTTGTTGTAATAAGATGTGGTTCAGGATTTCAAATCTCTGTCCTCCCATTACAGATTTTTCCACTCTCATTCTGATTCTCATTTTTGGCAATGTCAAGTGGTTTTTCCCAAAAAATATTATTCAAAACTGCACTTTTTTTGAAGAAAATTCCTTATTTTTCTAGTCCATTTTATTTTCTTAAGTTTTATTTTTTCAGGTAAAATGTTGTGGTTGTTACTAACTACTAAGATTCTGTAACTTTTTTCTTGTATTTTCAAATAATTTAAATTCCAAAATTATCACCAAATCCTTGGTGTATCTATCGTAGATACGATACATCATTTTGAAGAAACTTCTTTTTATTTTACCTTCCATTTTTTCCCTTCACCTATTTTTCCTCTCATAAATTTGTCATGCTTTTTAGTAGCTCCCAAGTTCAAAATGGATCATATTTGGGCAGATGCCTATTTCCTTCATATTTCCTCTTTCCTTTTTTGTTCTGTATTGAAGAGATTAATCCTGAACCAAATCTTAAATGCATGCTTACATTATTGTGCTTTTAATTGTTTTAATTTAATTTAGAAATTGATATGTGAGTTGCTTTCACAAAATGAGTTTGTAGCCTTTGAGCATATGATCAACTCAGGCGAGCATACTTTTACTAGTTTGAGTCTTGAGTTTCCAATCTCAGCCACTGCTGACTGTCACAAATAGTTGTGTCTGAGTCTTGGTTTAGAACTTTTATTTCAATTTTTATTCAATTTAAACACAGGGTACATTTGCTAGAATAACAGGGGTTTTTTTGGTACAAAATTTTATTGAATTAAAATTTTTGAAAGGAGTTTGTTCAAGTCCTAGATCTATAGGTCAGCTCCAGCCAGCACACTTTTAGTCTTGAGTGTCCGATCTCAAGCACCGCTGAATATAAAGTCACAAATAGTTGTGTCTGAGTCTCAGTCCACAACTTATGCTTTGATGGTCAAACAAATTGTACAGGTTTAAACACAGGATACACTGGAAACAAGTAAAATGCTGTTCATTTAGGTAAAACATTTGAAAGATTTGTTTGAATTAAAAAGTTTAGAAAGGAGTTTGTTAAATCAATTTTGTCATTGGACAATGGAAAAATTGAATTGAATTTATGAAGCTCTTGGAAAGAGGGAAGTTGAGTAAAAGTCACAAAGGTCAAGTCCAAGATTTTACCATGGAAAAAATTCATTCAAATTGGACATTTTTTCAAGAGCTGTGATTTTTTTCAGTAACTTTCAAAATTTCAAAAGAAAATAATTCAATCAATCAAGTATTAAGCAGAATAATTTGTTACAAGTAAAACAGTCAACTAGAGTCCCAGAAAATGTTTCTCAGTTCTGCTTAGTAAAGTATTTGACAAAAAAGATTTTTTTTTCCTGTTGAATAATACAGAATCTGAAAGAAAACTACCATTTAACTAATCGGTATAGTCTTTTTGAATTTATTTCCTAGAAAAAAATCTACAGAGCAAGGAATTTATTTTTTTCCTTCATGATTAATCGGATGGAAACTGTGCAGGAAGTTCATTCCTCATTTAGACTCATTTTGTAGAAGCAACTTGCATTTGTTTTGCCAAATAATTAAATGACAGATACAACATTGATAATGTTTGGAAAAACTGCTTTTATGGGTATGCTTTATACTTTATTTAAATCAAGATATACATTAAGGAGCCAATCAGTGAAAGTTTCAGCTCAATGCGGATTCTAAGTCTTGAGAAAATTGTGAAAAAGTAATCAGAATTTTTATAGAAACATTTGGAGCAAAAGATTTTGCATCAAATTTTGTTTGTATATTTTCCAAAATTGTTTGTGTATTCTCTGAAATGAAAGCTCTTCAAAGAACCTTAACCAACTTCAATTCCATTTAGCTTTCAATGAATAATTTCTGATCAAGTTGTCCATTATCAATGTTGTATCTTACTCTGATTAAATGGTTCTTTACTTTGCAGAAACTTTATTATTTTTTATATTTATTATTTTTTATATTTATTATATTTTTCCAAATGATGTATGTAACACTGCACTGTAGAAGCAGCAGAGTTGTGCAAACGTGTGTGCTGGTCGGTGTGGCCCTCTACTGTCTGGAACGTGTGGTGACCTACTGACCCAGGTGCTATGGTTGGTATGTCTCTTGTTCAGTGAAATCTGGTTGATGTACCACTGGTACTCTACCCCATCAGTGTCCTTCCTTATATGATTGACAAGCTCATTTTCAAATTTCTTACTCCAAAAACTTAGTACTCCAAAATCTAAGAAAGGATTCGGTTGCCTGCTTAAGTCTTTGGGGGCCTGTATTATGTGGTGTCATGGACTGAGGACCATTGCACTTTTTTCACTTTTTTGATGATCATTTTGTTATCCTAAGTTGGTACCCGTCACTCTTTGTTCCTGTGTAAACGGGTCTACTTTTCGAGCAGGTCCTGGTGACCAACTTTTTATACTGGATGTCTGCTTCTGATCTGAGGGGGCTCTGGACCTGATGGATGATGGAGACTTCTACCCAGTTGTTGGTGTGAGGGTTGGAGAAATGACATTCTGACATGGCTATTGCACTTTACTCAGGTTTTTACATTGGTTTCACTTGTAGTAGGAAGTTTTTATCACAGGAGATATCAAAGATGACATTGGGGTTATGTAGGAAGGGAAGAGGGTCCTTTATGTTGTAATTATTGCCTAACAAGCTGTTGATGTGCAAAGAGAAATTTATCAAATAATACATCACTGGTCTATAGAATAATTTCCTTTGTGGAATTCTGTACATGTGTATCGTGTACCGTCTCTTTAAGAATGAATACTTTATAATACAGTTAGATAGGATGATAAAATGGTTTTGAAAATTTCTTGGCTAAATTTTGATTTGTTCAATATCAGAGTAAACTTTTTTTTTTAAATATTTACGAGTACTGGAACTTACCTATTTGGGGAGGCAACTGCATATCCTTTAAGAATTAATTCCAAGGAAGAAGCATTTTGAGCTGAGCAAAAAAATCTTGAAGACAAACCATGTTTGAAAATAGAATGTATTTATTCATCATAAATCCAAGAAGCTGTATATCGAAGTGAAGTAAATATTGTTTTCTGTGAGATTTTGTGAAAACAAATTTAAAAACATAATGCATTCCTAAACAAAAGTCACAATTTCAAAATGTTCAATTCAACATGTAAAGGTACAACAAATTTGGTAACAAATGTTAATTTCAACGCAGGACAAATATCATTCAACTAACCTGTGAAGGTTTGATCACCATAGGTGCACACAGTTTTGAGAAAACAACAAAAGACTGTTAAATGTTTTTTACCAAAAGTTGCTGGACAGCAACTGTAAATTTGACACAACAATTATTCCTGTTTTCTCTCAGATGAAAACCCTTCTGACAAAATAATTTCTCAGGATGATCGATACATTTACCATCATTACAAGAAGTTAGTTTTGAGATGCTTTGATAATCTGATAATTAGCAATGTTGTCGCTTCACTCGAAACTAAACATATGAAAAAGATAATTCATTGGGTAGAACAAATTCACAACTTAAAAGTCAACATTTCTAATTCTGACACTTGAGCACATCAACAGCTTCTTAGGGAGTTGTTTACCAGCCAAAAACTGGTTCACATGGGTACCCAAAGTTGGCGTTTCAACTACAAAAAAATGCTTACATGACCAAATTAGGCACAGAAATCGAAGGTCTGTTGGTCGAGGGTGGTTGGTTTTAGATTGTATGCTCTTTGCAAGGTCAAAGGTCAATATCTGAATATCAGTGATGTTAGAAGTATTTTAGTTGGGTCAGAGGTCATTATGAAGCTAGTCCATGTAGAGATCAATGTTGATTTGCTTTAAGTTCAACAAATATTTGGTTTCTCTTTATGTTGTCATTGAACATAGATTGAGAACAGTAATCAATTTGACTCGTCCGCTTTCTTTTTGGAAAAATAAAAGGTTGAATGGTGATTGGCTGAAAGTTCAAAAAATCTTATTTTCTCATTGGATAGTGAATGAGAATATCATTTATCAATTCAAATTGTCTGGATCTTTTTATTTTTGAACTGAAATGTTGAATGCAAAGTCAAAGATCTAATACTTAAATGTTGAAGTTCAAAAGAGTTGATTTCCCTTAATTTACTCACTCGACAGTGATCGGGAAAATCACTAATAAATTCAAATCTTTTGTCTGGATTTTTTACATTTTTTAACTGAAAAGTTGAATGCAAACTGAAAGCTTTAATACTTAAAATGGAAAAGCCAAGACAAATGTGTGAGTTTCAAAATCTGATTAAATATGGCAGAAAATGTCTTCAGATGAAACAGATAACTATTTGGTGCAACAGATGAACAATTCATTACAAAATAGAAGTGAAATTTGTCTAATTATTCAATTTATTCAGTTATTAGGTTGATCAGTTGTGGTCACAGAATCAGTTTGAAATCATCATTTAGAATCAGAAAAAGATATTTCATGCAAGTGTTTCCGTTGTTCATTCTAGGAGTCAGTGGTCATGTGATAGTCATTAATATTCATGAGACACTTAGTTGACCTGTGACCTTTAAATTGGGTATGGCCTTCTGTTAACTGTTTAGTTTGTCCCTCATAAACCCAATGTCATCTACAATATCTCCTGTTTATAAATTATAGGCAAATTGGTACATGTGTAAACCACTTATACATTTGAATTGATTAAAACATTCTGAAATTTTTGCGAATATTCAGCAAGTCAAAACAGCTTGTTCAAAACATTCTACAAGATTTCATTTTTATCGAAATGTTTGGCAGTAACTTAAATTGAGATGAAATATATGCATCCAAATTTAAAGATAAGGTATTTTACAACAAATTTCATGTATCTGCCTACACAAGTGAAACCAAGAAATTCCTGAGTACTCTGATTTTGTGTTTTGCGTATTGATTAAAAAAAACAATTGTGAAGTTAGCCAGCTATGTTGGAATTTTGTTTCTCCGATCAGCACACTGTCATCTGGTCTGAAGTTGTCATCATTCTGATGGTCCAGGACTCAATTAGTGACGGAGTGGAAGAGTCCAAGGCGGCCTTTTACTATTTAACCAAAATTCATCACTAAAATGATTCCAAGAACAAAGCGGCCTGTTTGCCCGAACAGGGGGCGACGTCCTACAGTACACCTGATACAGGCTCATCAAACATTTAAGTGGGCAACAATGAATCCTTTCTGACCTTTGTTTTGGCTATTATTGACTTTTCAATAGGTAATTAAAACAGAACTTGTCAATCATGTAAGGCAGGACACTGGTGGAGTAGAGCACCAGTGGTACATCAGCCGGATTTCACTGAACACGAGACATATCGGCCATAACACCTCGGTCATTAGGTTGCCATACGTTCCAGACAGTAGAGGGCCACACCGACCAGCACACACGTTTGCACAGCTCTGCTGCTTCTACAGTGCAGTGTCTTTTGAATAAATTTTTAAATCAAGAAATTGTTGTTCCTATGTCTTTATTTCATTTTCTTCTGTGGTTTAAACAGCCCTACCCTCCCTTTGCAAACAAAGTGGTTAACCAAAGATTTAAAGGGGCCACATTGATATGGCCCTACAATATAACCTGATAATCATTTGCATATGACCTCTATGCTACATAGAGGTCATATGCAAATGACCATCAGGTTATATTGTAGGGCTACATATCAGCATGCAAATAGAGTTGAGATCTAGTCTTTGGTGTATTGTCTGTACTGAGCCATAATACTGCCCTCAAATGACAATTTATCATGTAAGCCAAAAAATTTAAATGATAGAGGGCAGTATTTGCTACAAGTACAGATCAATGCACCAATCAGACTTAATCTCAAGTCTATGTGCAATGTAGCCCCTTTATTTAAAGGTGTCATAGCTTGTTCCGTGACCTTTCATTTTTTTTTCCCAAGAGGGCGCTTTTACTTTTGCAATTTTTGGGAGGCGGCTTTGGCTTGTATAAATTTTTTATTAAAAAATTATGCTTTTCAGAGAATAAAACTGAAATTATTTCTTTCTTTCAGGAATTTGGCTAGTGCAAAAATAGATCCAAAGTCATCCTCTAAATGAACAATGAAATCACAAAGGAGAAAGGTCACATGACAAGGTAATTAATGACACCTTTAAACTTATGTTCCAGATGTAACCTGCTACTTAGAAATGAGTCAAAGTAAACAAAAGCTTTGAAAACTTGTTTAAAAACTTGTTTAAAAACTATTGCTGTACTATTATGAAAAATTACCGTGAAATCAGATTAAAAGACGTTAGTCACTTTTGTACAGAATATTCAAGTTTGATTATCTTCAGCAATTAATTTTTTCAAAATAATTAACTCGTGAAAGTATTTTGGGTACAAAAAGGTACTTTTGGTACAAATTGGATTAAATAATGATGCAAGTAAAGGTTCATAGTAGATCTATTTGATCATGAATACAATCTGACTCATTCTATGGTAACAGGTTACAAAGTGTCAGCTCACTACTATAAGATCCTTCAAGATTTTGATGATTTATAATATTTTTGTGCCACATTTTCAATCAAAGATTTCCAAATGAATCATTTGTTAAAAATAATTTTTCAAAATAAACTTATGCATTCAGTGAAACATGATTAAATAATTTAGTATTTCAAACCTATTCACTTTTGGAGAATATTTTACTTTTTTGATCCTCCGCATATGTAACAACATTATGGCCTTGTTACCTGAAATAAGGCTAAGGATCTTATAGTAATGAGCAGACGAATTATCCTTGGTTAACCACTTTTATAGTTATTCCCATCGGTGGTGATAATTTGCCAGCTGACGTCTCTGCTCCTAATATTTAGTCCGGGGAAACTATCGATGTAATTTTCTTTTGAACCAAAATAATTAATTTGCATTTCATGTAAATTACTTACATTGGAACATATAATAAATAACTCGTCAAACTGAACAAGGCTTCTTTACTGATTTCCTGGGCTACTGTTAGAAATATGGATGTGTACCAAAAATTTAAATCAATTTTCAATTACTCTAAAAGCACAGTCAGTTTTCAGTGCTTGCTGCTGAATAACATACAGACCTTATAATATATTTTCAAATGTTCTATTGTGAGAGACAAAAACATCAACTGGCAAATTAACCACCGAATTAAAATGTAGAACCATTAACAATAAAATAATTTATGAGACAACAAAACAGAAGAGTGCTCAAAGCCTAAAACAATTTTTCTTCAGATATAAACATTACAATTATATAAGATTTGAAGCTTTGCATGGAGGAAGTACAATCTAGGAATGGTGAAATAAATGTTCACTAATATCTGAATTAGTGTTTGGACGGTTAACTGACTGAAACTGCACTAACTGTTGTGAAAGGATGGATTGACTTTAATTAAATTAAATTTAAAAAGAAATCTCTCATAGTTTTACTTCTTTCTAAAGCTGCTGGTAAATTTTTTTTTACACAACTTCAGTAAATGTGTTCAAGTTAATTTAAGCTTTTTCACAAAGCCATTCTAATTTAAGCTTCAGAATGCTATATTAAATAATTGACTAGATTTCAGGGTAAATCTAAAGCAAAATATTTATAAACCAATCAGGTTCTTTAAACTTGAAAACCGAGAGCAATGTTGACTCCCCAGGGAGCTGAGATGGTTCAAGGTATGATTTCAATTGGCCCAATGAGCAGGGATTAAACTATATTCATGTATCATGAGCATCATGGTTAGCTGAAACCAACACTATTTAAATGTCCATTAATATTATTAACCCTCCTGTTGATTCAATATTATCAGAAGTCTATTACCTACATGAAGTGTGCCAGTCGTGTACTATCCTAGTCCACGGCACAGTACTCCAAGAACAATGGATTTGGGCCATTCATGACGTATTGGTGCTCAAAAATAAGCAGTGCAGTCTGGGAGAACTAGCTTGTGCACGCAGGTTTGCCTGCATCAAGTTCTAGGATCTAGCTTTCCACGTTAAGCATATGATGCCTTAAGGCAGGCCGGGCAAGGTAGCAAAACTCGTAACCATGACTGTTGTGCTTGCACATATGTAGTTATTAGACCTCCGATAATATTCAAATGTTTTGAATGATAAAGGCATTAAGTCAGCTTGTGTAATGCTTGCTAAATGGTAATGTGTGTCGAATGCATCTAAACTGTACATGATACTGTTATTTAAACAACTAATTCATTAAACGAACAGTTGTCAAGATTTGAATGGTCAGTCAACTCACTGTAAAATTGTTCGAGAGTATGAGGGTTTAAAGAGAAGGTACAACACTGTTAATGTTGACAAGATTGCTTCTATGTCTATGACTGAAAGTTTCAGCTTAATACGTTGTGTTGTTCACATACAAAAAAAGTGAAAATGTATTCAGATTTGTTGTATTAATTCTAACATGGAATTTAGGAAAGTGTCCTCTTTCCTGAATTCAACTTGGAGGTTATTTCACTTCTTGTAAAAATGACAGCACCTCAGACAAAATTATTTGTAGGGAAGATTAATACCATTCCCCGGCTTAACACTAAGTTGGTTTTACATACAAATTTTACCATTGGTTATTTTCGAATCAACTTCTCAAATATAAACATGAGAATTTAAAGTAAGCCCTTCTGATTAACACGCACTCTGAATGCCATTAATTGTATCGATAGACTTAAATCACTTTCTTTAACAGCAGGATACCGGTTGAGCTGGTTGGTTCCCAGTGTTGACACCAGACAGGGTAGATATGACGATAATGAACTTCAGACGTCCCAGCTACAGACAGAGGCTCCAGATGTATCCATCTCTTCCACATTCTGAGGAAATACAAAGTCAATGAAACAAATTACATTATTTGCATTAAAAGGGGCAATGACTTACGAGAGGACATTGAATCAGTTTCCTATTTTTGTATGAATTGGTGACTGAAAATAATACCTAATGAGCGTGTGCTAGTCTAGATAACAGGGCGTGATTAGATCATTTTACCATGGTGGATGCATAATAACTATATGCAGCAGCCATAGTAATATGATCGTATCGTTTTCTAGGAAAGCGCACACTCGTTGGGTATTATCTTACAGTCACTGAGTTTATCTTAAACTAGGAAACCGATTCCATGCCCTGTTGAAAGTTTGCCGTGATCATATATTAAAGGTGTACGCTATTGGTAATATTACCTGAAAAGTTACTGTATGGAATATTATTTAAAAGCTCACTTGGTTGGTAAGATGGTAATGGTACCAAACATTCTGACATGTCATTTTTAAGAAAACATGAAAAGTATATGTACAGAAATACAAATCTGAATCACTGGTCGACGCTTTGTTTCTACATTAGAATTAAACACGGCATATAAGCTGATGAAACGTTAAGGAATGGTATTCAACGAGTTTTGCTGTAACTGGTACAGTTGAGAACCATGAATTCTATAATTTCATTCAAATCTGAACTTTGTCAAACGTTCAGTCAGTGATGTTTTCTGCTAATATAGAAATTTCCGTTTATGAATTATTTGAGCAAGATGAGAATTTCCGTGTTTTTCCCCAAAAGAAGGGTTTTTCGTCCTTCTCGTACTCAGAAAATTATTTTATTGCCATGAATTTGAATTATTTTGCATAAATGTATATATCATTTTCTTTGTGTTCGCTTAACCAAAGATTTCAAGATAACTATAATTTAATATTTTAAGTGACGTTGTATAATTGCTTAATTTTGTGTCATCTTATTGTTATGTGTATTTTCATGTGTTTTAATTGTATGTATATATACAGGGCCCCAATGGAAATCCGTTTTGAACAGAACTTGGGTAAATAAATGTATCAAAATAAAATGTTCACAGATTGATTGTATCTTGAATATCTAGGAAATAAGGGATACTTTGAGAAGCAGTTTTTACCAATAATGTAGAGTAAATATAATGAGGTATGATTAAATGGGTCTGTGTACCACAGTCTGTATGCAATGGCATATCCCTCTTGAAAATTAGTCATGTCTAAAAATAAAACATTTACCATCCGATTCCAAATGTTGGATCTTGTTCCTCCTTTTTGCCTGTGTACCCCTCTGTCATTGTTCCGCCCCCCCCTTCTAGGACCCAAATTATTACCCCAAGTTTTGGGAATAAATGTAGAACACAACCGCCACTTGTGCACAATGTCTAAGCACGTGTTTTTAGCAGACCACAAAATGGCTAACATCTCACAGGATGTGCATGAATTCATTGCTCAAAATCTCCTAAAATATCTTTTCTAATCATCACTTGACTACACTTTGCTCTCCTTAAGTGTATCCTCTATCATCGTTTAAAGGAAAATGTGTGACATTTGTCATAATTTTGATAGAAAAGTGGCGGTTGTATTCGGCATTATTTCCGTTCCTACAGGCCCTACGCCATTCTTCCCGCTAATATTTGAATTTCCCGTCAATCTCGACCCTGCTGGATATTTTTACCCATCTTACCTGGCGCTTAAATTAATTTGAACGAAAAATCTAGCTCGACTTTACTCCTCAAATACGGTGTTTCGTTTTGAATGTATCATTGATTTTGGAGAAGGGGAAATTGAAAAGATTTCTTGCTGTTCTATCACCTCGTGGCTGACCAAGTCTTTTAAATTAAACTGCGACACCACTGACAACCTATCACTACGATGACTGACTCACGAAAGGACGGCCGCTGCGTGGACTGTGACTTATATAGGCACAGGAGCGCCCTCTTAAGGCCCGATTTTTCCAGTTAATAACGGCCCCAAACCATTGTTCTCTGGTCCATTGGTGAATTACTAGAATTACTTATTATCATCTGTCCAAGGAAGAAATTGTGTGTGTGGGAGGAGGGGGGGGACTTGGGAGGGAGAAATGCGATAGGCTGCAGAGTAAAGGGGCCATGCACTAATAGATCAAGGGGGGCGTGTCCCGTTCTTAAAACCAACCCAGATCAGCCAATGGGGCCATGTAAACCCCGCTCTCCCCTTCCTTGAATTCATCATCATATCATGTGATAGTTCACGTAGGCCATCATATTAATTTTGTCAAAAGTTTCGGCTAGATTTGTTCATCATAAATGAGACAGTAATTTTCAGTCACTGTGTTCAACTAGGACACCGATTCCATGCGCTGATGAAAGTGTGCTCTGATCGTGACGATGCTGTCATTTTTCACAGTATTAAGATATAGGATTTGTGGTAGGCCTAATTTAAATAAACCAAATCATCGAATTGTCAAGGGAAACTTACTTGGTGTAAAGCTGATGATGGTATTAATCTTACCTAGAAATGACTTTGAGAAGCTTTGATGAAAATTTAAATCATTTCAAGTTTGACTTTAAGAACGACGTTTCTTTCGAAAATTCAACAGTGAATACAGTGAATAAGAACAAAATTGGGAAAGAATGCAGAATACAACCGCCACTTTTTCTATCCAAATATAAAAACAAATCACATATTTTCTTTTATTAAACATTTTTTTACAGTACACATTTGAGGAGAGGAAAGTGCAGTCAAGTGAGGATTAAAAACGATATTTTAGGAGGTTGGCGGTTATTTAGGATATTTTGACGGTTGGAGAAAAAACTAAATTGGGAAAGAATGCAGAATACAACCGTCACGTATATGCAAATATAAAAAAAATATCACAGATTTTCTTTTATTAAAATTGTTTAAGGGCATTTAAGGAGAGGAAAGTGTAGACAAATGTAGAAACGATATTTTAGGAGATTTTGAGCAATGAATGTATACGGTACACATCCAGTGAGATGTTGGCCATTTTATCGTCTTTTATAAAATACATGCTTAGACATTGTGCACAAGTGGCGGTTGGGAAAAACAAAATTGGTAAAGAATGTTGAATACAACTGTCACTTTTTCTATTCAAATATATATAAAAATTCACAGATTTTCTTTTATTAAAATAATTTTGTAGAGAACTTTTAAAGAGAGGAAAGTATAGACAAGAGTAGAAACGATATTTTAGGAGATTTTGAGCAATGAATGTATACACATCCAGTGAGATGTTGGCCATTTTGTCGTCTATTAAAAATACATGATTAGACATTGTGCACAAGTGGCGGTTGGGAAAAACAAAATTGGTAAAGAATGTTGAATACAACCGCTGGTTGGGTTCGACATTCTTTCCCCAAATGTTGTGCATTTTCTCATTAAGGACACAATATTATTAAAAGGGACAATATTGTCACGATCACAGCAGACTTTCAACAGGGCATGAAATTTGTGTCCTAGTTTAAAATGAACACAGTGACTGAAAATTACTGGCCCATATATGCAGCAGTAATGGTAATAATTTATGACTTCATCATATTTTCAGTTAATGAGTTTACCTAAAACTAGCACGCGGATTCCATGCCCTGTTGATCGTAACGATATTGTCGCAAACTCATAAAAGCAGATATGCCAATATTACCAATATCTCACAGCCTAAAGTGAATAAATGAATTTATGACGCACATCTCACATTTATTTTGTGGAATATCCAATTTGAAAGTATTTCATGTTCCATTTTACAAGGAGTGAACCAATTAAAAACAAATAAATTTGAAAGAGTGAAATCACGTCAGATATAAATCTTTAAGCGGTTACCATAGGAATATGAAGATTTCTTTATAGTTATGTTAAAGATGTGTCGTTTGAATGATCCCCAGCCTACCAGATACTGGTGTGTTGCAGTCGAGGGTCCATTAATTTATGGTAGGGCTATTTCCAATGGGGAGGGGGTTAGGTTTGTCTCATCCAATGAGGGAAGGGGTAAGGGTAGGGGTAACTGAACTGGTTAAAGTTTATTTGGATTTAATATGGCCTCAATAGATATCTATAACAGGTCTATAAACCTATGGAGTCTCTGAGATGAGAAGTCTCTTAGGTGAGGTTCATCAGCCATCTATAACTTAAACCTGAACTCACATTGACCCCTTAACCTTTGACCTTTGGTATTTGAAAATGGGGCTGATTATCAAGATTAAGAACACATTGACAAGAAGGAAACCTGAGCAGAATGATTGGTGAGTTTTTTGGATACATTTCTTCATTTTATTGACAACAAAACTAGATACAAGAAGTATGGGTACATTACATTTAACTGGTTGTGAATAAAGAGTTATAAATATTGTATTTAACTGGTGTTATTTCCACCTAGAATAGTAGGTTGAATGTTTGGATAGTTTGACTTGAATACATTTAATGAATTGAAGTAAAAGGTTACTGTACTTTATAAGGATCAAGAAACTGGACCAACATAGCCCAACATTTTACAATTTCAATTCCATTGGGGATAGAATGTAGAATACAACCACCACTTTTCTCTCCAAATATGACAAATATCACAGATTTTTCTTTAAAAGATAATAGAGGACACATTTAAGGAGAGGAAAGTGTAGTCAAATGAGGATTGGAAACAATATTTTGGGAGATTTTGAGCAATGAATTGTATACATATCCAGTGAGATGTTGGCCATTTTGTTGTCTGCTATAAACACATGCTTACCATGCTTACCAATATTACCATGGTTACAAGTTTTCATACCTATGGGCAAACAAATACAGCAAGCATTTGCATGTTCTAACATGAAATGTCATCTGCAGTGGTTTTTAAAATACATCTGTATGTTTAATACAGTCAGTCTCGGACAATGTTGGTATCAAAGTTTAACTTTTATATTTTCGATTTTCAATTTGTACGATTTTTGTGGCACATTGTGTTGAGATCAAAATATTAATTTCCAAATTGAATTTATTTGTTTGTGCACCACTAAGCTGATATGCAGCCAGCCTTACATCTAGAAGTAATCTGTTTAATAGTTTCTTGGTCTTTTGGGAAAAAGGATGAATTCTGCTTCTAAAATTTTCAAGGAAGAGTTAATTTCACATGAGCATCAATGGGGAAGGGATGGGAGTTATTATTTGAACATGGGGGTGGGGGTGAGGTGGGGTGGGGTGTGGTGGGGGTGGGGTGGAGAGGGTGGTTTTTAGGATCTTCCCAATCACTGTTTAGGCCCCCCCCCAAATAGTCTCCGGTTTCTGGTCATAGGTTGACTTCAAAATTTGTGCAGTGACACAATTTTTTTGGGGGGAAAGGGGATTTTTTTTTGGCAACCAGTGAAATACGTGATATGTATACGTGCTATTTGGAACCAGAACACATTTCATGTACACAAAGTATGGTGGCTAAGAGAGGCCTCACAAATTTGGCAAACGTTCATACCCCTATGTGAAAAAGGCATTTAAAACACAGCACGGCAGAATTCCAATTGATCCAGCAATTTGGGTTGCTGATGCGTAAACTGCGTATACATGTATCACATATTTCACTGGTTGGCCAAAAGAAAAAGATTAAACCCTCCCCCCCCCAAAAAAAAAGCCAACCTTTGACAAGAAACCAGAGACTTCTTTTTGCCTAAGACCCAATATTAAAAAAATTGGCTCTAAATTTTGCAAATTCCTACAAGAGGGGAGGAGGTATGTTAGGTTGGGGGTTATGTTCAGTTATCTTTGGAATTTGTGATCGTAATCATTGTCTCAAGATGATTGGTAACTTTACCAACTTCACATCAAGTTAGCTTTTGGATAATAATTTACAAATGTTGTACCTTTAAAGGGACACTATCGTCAAGATCAGAGCAGACTTTCAACAGGGCATGGAATCGGTGTCCTAGTTTAAGATGAATACAGTGACTGATAACTACTGGCTCATTTATGCAGCAGCAACGGTAATATGACCTTATCATGTGGGGTATTATTTTCAGTCACTGAGTTAATCTAAAACTAGCACTCTGATTCCATGCCCTGTTGATCGTGATGATATTGTCCCTAAAACACAGGATCGATAAATATTAATACAAAACCAATCTTAATAATAACATAATAATAATCAAATTAATACCATGCACTTTCCATGAAAAAAATTTCAAATGCACCTTATACAACTGTAGTAACATTTTCGGCTCAATCCTCCGTCATGTTTCTAAGAATAGTGAGAAAATGTATTCAATTTCTCACTATTGTCCATAGAGGGAAGTGTCCTTTCCCTAGGCATTCAGTACAATACTCTCAAAATCTCGCTATGCAATGAGATTTAGAAATTTTACTATTATTATTATTTTTAAATCAAAACTTGAACATGTTTTCTTGATTTTTCTCCAAAATGAGAACATTTGGGTCATGATTGGTCATTGTGTAACCAAATGATAGCACCTCAGACAAACACATTTCAAGGGATATTTGACTTTTTACCAAGTAAGTTTGAGGAAAAACTATTATTATTATTTTTGTTTTGCCAATGTTGTACAGTGGCTTTATAAGATTAAAGGGACAATATCGTCACGATCAACAGGGCATGGAATCAGAGTGCTAGTTTTAGATTAACTCAGTGACTGAAAATAATACCCCACATGATAAGGTCATATTACCGTTGCTGCTGCATAAATGAGCCAGTAATTTTCAGTCACTGTGTTCATCTTAAACTAGGACACCGATTCCATGCCCTGTTGAAAGTCTGCTCTGATCATGATGATATTGTCCCTTTAACAAGTGTTCAGAGATTCCTGTATCATTTTACAATCATTAAATACACTATACAGACATAACAAATATTTCTTTAGTATTTTCATGCTACAAAACTACTTTAGTTTTTAAATAACACAAACATAATTTACAAAGTAGAACACCCTGTAGAAAATATTGCATTTGATATTTTAAATAATTTGATTAATTAACCCTAACCACCCCAAACCATTCAAACTCCAATAGCTGGTTGTGTTGTATTTTGATGGACTCAGTACTGTATAGCCCAGACAGGGATACTTTACATGGGGCCGGGTGTCCCAATTCCAGCTAAGTCCAACAGTTGGGTGGTAGTGTTACTGCATGGTGTTGTATTTTGATGGACTCAGTACTGTATAGCCCAGACAGGGATACTTTACATGGGGCTGGGTGTCCCAAGTCCAGCTAAGTCCAACAGTTGGGTGGTAGTGTTACTGCATGCTGTTGGATTTTTACGGATTCAGGAAGGTTCTTAGCCAAAATAGCTTGGTGACCAATAGCTATGTGACCAATAGCTATGTGACCAATAGCTATGTGACCAATAGCTAGGGGACCAATAGCTAGGGGACCAATAGCTAGGGGACTAATAGCTAGGGGACTAATAGCTAGGGGACCAATAGCTAGGGGACTAATAGCTAGGGGACTAATAGCTACGTGACCAATAGCTAGGGGACCAATAGCTAGGTGACTAATAGCTAGGGGACTAATAGCTAGGGGACCAATAGCTAGGGGACCAATAGCTAGGGGACCAATAGCTAGGGGACCAATAGCTAGGTGACTAATAGCTAGGGGACCAATAGCTAGGTGACCAATAGCTAGGGGACCAATAGCTGGGGACCAATAGCTAGGTGACTAGCCAGGTGACTAATAGCTAGGGGACTAATAGCTAGGGGACCAATAGCTAGGTGACTAATAGCTAGGTGACTAATAGCTAGGTGACTAATAGCTAGGTGACTAATAGCTAGGGGACTAATAGCTACGTGACCAATAGCTAGGGGACCAATAGCTAGGGGACCAATAGCTAGGTGACTAATAGCTAGGTGACTAATAGCTAGGGGACTAATACCTAGGGGACCAATAGCTAGGTGACTAATAGCTAGGTGACTAATAGCTAGGTGACTAATAGCTAGGTGACTAATAGCTAGGGGACTAATAGCTACGTGACCAATAGCTAGGGGACCAATAGCTAGGGGACCAATAGCTAGGTGACTAATAGCTAGGTGACTAATAGCTAGGGGACTAATAGCTAGGGGACCAATAGCTAGGGGACCAATAGCTAGGGGACTAATAGCTAGGGGACCAATAGCTAGGGGACTAATAGCTAGGTGATTAATAGCTAGGGGACCAATAGCTAGGGGACCAATAGCTAGGGGACCAATAGCTAGGGGACCAATAGCTAGGGGACCAATAGCTAGGGGACTAATAGCTAGGGGACCAATAGCTAGGGGACTAATAGCTAGGTGAGTAATAGCTAGGGGACCAATAGCTGGGGACCAATAGCTAGGGACCAATAGCTAGGGACCAATAGCTAGGTGACTAATAGCTAGGTGACTAATAGCTAGGGGACCAATAGCTAGGGGACCAATAGCTAGAGGACCAATAGCTAGGGGACCAATAGCTAGGGGACTAATAGCTAGGGGACTAGTAGCTAGGGGACTAATAGCTAGGGGGCTAATAGCTAAGGGACTAATAGCTAGGGGACTAATAGCTAGGGGACCAATAGCTAGGGGACTAATAGCTAGGGGACTAGTAGCTAGGGGACTAATAGCTAGGTGACTAATAGCTAGGGAACCAATAGCTAGGGGACTAATAGCTAGGTGACTAATAGCTAGGGGACTAATAGCTAGGGGACTAATAGCTAAGGGACTAATAGCTAGGGGACTAATAGCTAGGGGACTAATAGCTAGGGGACTAATAGCTAGGGGACTAATAGCTAGGGGACTAATAGCTAGGGGACTAATAGCTAGGGGACTAATAGCTAGGGGACTAATAGCTAGGGGACTAATAGCTAGGGGACTAATAGCTAGGGGACTAATAGCTAAGGGACCAATAGCTGGGACCAATAGCTGGGTGACTAATAGCTAGGGGACCAATAGCTGGGGACCAATAGCTAGGGACCAATAGCCAGGTGACTAATAGCTAGGGGACTAATAGCTACGTGACCAATAGCTAGGGGACCAATAGCTAGGGGACCAATAGCTAGGTGACTAATAGCTAGGGGACTAATAGCTAGGTGACTAATAGCTAGGGGACTAATAGCTACGTGACCAATAGCTAGGGGACCAATAGCTAGGGGACCAATAGCTAGGTGACTAATAGCTAGGGGACTAATAGCTAGGGGGTTAGGGTTAAAGGGAAGGTACAACTTTGGTATTTACCAGATTATCAAATTATTATCTAAAACCTTACTTGGTGTAAAGTTAGTACAGATATCAATCATCCTGAGAAATGATTCCATCTGAAGTACTTTATCTTTGAGAAAACAGGAATTCTTTTGTCAGATTTACAAAAAAGTAGCCATTTGACAACTTTTTGTAAAACATAAAAACATAAAAAACAATTTTTACTTGTTTCTAAAAAGACTTGAGAACCTACTGTAGTGAAACTTTTACAATGGTTTTCCCCCTCAACATTTTCATCACTCACCCAGATGAAATGTTTCCTTCCCCCCCCCCCCCCAACACTCAGAATTTGGTCAACGAATAAGAGGTACAAAATATTTCCAGTTTTTTTTTGGTAAAAAATAAATAATAAATGAAGATTTGAAGGTTGTTTATGAGATTCCCTCTTGGGTGCACCACTAAGCTGATCCATTCAGTAATCTGATCAGAGGAAATCTGTCAGCTTCTTGGTCTTTTTGGAGGTTGACGTCTCATCGGTCATTTTGATCTTTCTCCTCTTGCCTCCTTAAAAACAAATAAACAAATAAATAATTAAACAAACAAATAAACAGACCACTTTTACAATATAAGTTTTCAATGTTTTTACATCAAAATTAACTATAACATCCTGAAAAAAAGGGTTGTGGATCTTTGGGGCTGCTTAGATTTTTCAACACCATACATTTTTTAAAGCACAATTAGGTAATAATTCAGAGGAATTTATTTCTTATTTAACCTGGGGAGACCTTTTAGTGAAACACTGTTTTTCAAAGGTGCCCAGGGAAGACAATATAAACATTAACTCTCCTACTATAGCTGCACTTTAGTGGCAAGTAGCTATAGAGGTCAAAATCAGTCAACTGCCTGTTTTGACTGTTGAACCAAGTGTGCACACAGGAGCATTTTTGACTGTTTTTATTGTCATTTTGACAACCCTCAACAATACCAGATAATGCTTTTACCAGTTAAACACAGCAAACAGCTGAGAGGAACTAAAATGTTGGTGGCACCCATGAAGGGTCTGATGCAAGAAGATAAGGAATATAAACTTAGCATTACAGGTTCTCCATAGAAGTACTAAATGTAGTTGACACAAATTAGGCTACTTTTTTTCTTAACATTCCTGCAACTTTGTTATTTTCTGCAACTTTTTTATCGGACTTGACTTGAGTCTGCTTCATTTTGTGAAAAATAACTGAAATTAATTTTCTTTTTCAAATCCTGAAATTGGGAAAAATGTTCAGAATTCAGGACACTCGGGGTGTTTTTATCCAGAGTTGTTGATTCGAGTCAGTGATTTGACTTGAACTTGACCCAATTCAAGCAGGGGTCGAAGTTAACTTGAATTTGATGGTAGCCCACAGGACTAGTTATGTCAAAATTTTACTAGTCCTTCTCATTTTTTAGTAGTCCTGAAAAAAGATAATAATAATAATAATGTATAGATTTATATAGCGCACGTATCCACCAACTAAGTGGCGCTCAAGGCGCATTATATTATTATCCCTGCTCATAAGGCTCATAAGGCTCATAAATCATTCCTGAAACCATCTCAGCTCCCTGGGGAGTATACAGCTCAATTGCTGCCATTTCTAGCGCATATAGAGCAAACCATCTCTGCCTTCACAGGTACCCATTTAACCCCTGGGTGGAGAGAAGCAATTATGGTTAAGTGTCTTGCTCAAGGACACAGGTGTCACGGCCGGGCTCGAACCCACACTCTGCTGCTGGCAACACCAGAACTTGAGTTCAGTGCGCTAGACCGCACGACAATCCACTTTTACGCATTATACAACACACGGGACCTACGGCTTTACGTCCCATCCGAAGGACGAAGCAATTATGGTTAAGTACCTTGCTCAAGGATACAAGTGTCACGACCGGGGCTCGAACCCACACCCTGCTGCTGGCAACACCAGAACTTGAGTTCGGTGCGCTAGACCGCTCGGCCACGATGAATATAAATACAAAAAAAAGAAATGAACCATGAGCTGGTCAGCAACATGTTCTTGCCGAGATCATACTGAGATCATACTGAGATCATACTGAATGTTTTTTGCATATTTTTATTTCATTTTTTTCACTAGTCCATCGGACTACCCAAACCCCAGCAGCTAGTAGTCCCACTGCTAAAACCACTAGCCACGGGCTAGCGGACTAGTGTTAATTTTGAATCACACGTTGTTTAGACTTGACTTGACTTGAGTTGGAAAACAATTACTTATGTCTTGACTTGGCCGTAAATTACTTGGGACTTGACTTGGACAATATGACTTACGGTTTGACTTATAGCTTGACTTGAATTGATTCAGACAATAATAACTTCACTTGAGTTGGAAAGAAATTACTTGTGACTTGACTTGACTTGTAAAGAAATGACTTTTGACTTGACTTGCCTAGAAATGACTTGTGACTTGACTTGACTTATAAAGAAATGACTTGTAAGTTATTTATTTATAAGTCACAAATAATTTCTTTGGAAATCAAGTCACAAGACATTTCTTTACAAGTCAAGTCAAGTCACAAGTCATTTCTTTGCAAGTCAAGTCAAGTTACAAGTCATTTTTGTTTAAGTCAAGTCAAGTTACAAGTCATTTCTTTGCAAGTCAAGTTACAAGTCATTTCTTTGCAAGTCAAGTTATAAGTTATTTCTCTGCCCAGTGAAGTCAAGTCACAAATCATTTTGTTGCAAGTCAAGTCAAGTTACAAGCCATTCTTTGCAAGTCAAGTCAAGTCAAGTCAAGTCAAGTCACAAGTCATTTCTTTGCAAGTCAAGTCAAGTCACAAGTTTTTTCTTTGCAAGTCAAGTCAACTCACAAGTCATTTCTTTGCAAGTCAAGTCAAGTCACAAGTCATTTCTTTGCAAGTCAAGTCAAGTTACAAGTCATTTCTTTGCAAGTCAAGTGACAAGTTATTTCTCTGCAAGTGAAGTCAAGTCACAAATCATTTCGTTGCAAGTCAAGTCAAGTTACAAGCCATTTCTTTGCAAGTCAAGTCAAGTCAAGTCAAGTCACAAGTCATTTCTTTGCAAGACTTGACTTGTAAAGAAATGACTTGTGACTTGGACTAGGATAGTACACGAGTGGCACACTTCTGGTATTACAAACAGGATAATAATGTCTAGGTTACAGGCTCAAGTCCCACATAAGTAAAACTGTTAAAGAATTACCTGATAAATTCTCCATTCTTGTCTGTTTTCTTCCCAAAGGTGATGGGGCTGTAGACCCAGAAATACTGATGAAATAAAGCGCTGGCAGACAACCACATCCAGTTGCCTGCATTCAGGCTATAGTCGGCATCCAGGAGCCATTCATCAAACACCTGTTGTGATTGGACAAAAGTGCAAGCCAATGTTACATCCTGGCCAATGAGGCAACCTCTTATACATTATTCTGAGGAACTCAGAGGACAAAGCCCCCTGAACCTCCTAGATGTTAAATTTTGGAGGATTTACAGACTCTCCACATCCCTACAAAGAAATAACTTGTGACTTGACTTATGAAGAAATGACTTGTGACTTGACTTGTGACTTGACTTGTTATGCAAAGAAATAACTTGTGAATTGACTTGACTTGTAAAGAAATGACTTGTGACTTGACTTGCAAAGAAATGACTTGTGACTTGACTTGACTTGCAAAGAAATGACTTGTGAGTTGACTTGACTTGCAAAGAAATGACTTGTGACTTGACTTGACTTATAAAGAAATGACTTGTGAGTTGACTTGACTTGCAAAGAAATGACTTGTGACTTGACTTGTGAGTTGACTTGTGACTTGACTTGACTTTCAAAGAAATGACTTGTAACTTGACTTGATATACAAAGAAATGACTTGTGACTTGACTTGACTTGCAAAGAAATGATTTGTGACTTGACTTGAATTGTAAAGAAATGTCTTGTGACTTGACTTGCAAAGAAATGACTTGTGACTTGACTTGACTTGTAAAGAAATGTCTTGTGACTTGACTTGACTTGTAAAGAAATGACTTGTGACTTGACTTGACTTCCAAAGAAATAACTTGTGACTTGACTTGACTTGTAAAGAAATAACTCGTGACTTGACTTGACTTGCAAAGAAATGTCTTGTGACTTGACTTATTATTAAGAAATTATTTCTGATGTGCTTATAAATAAATCACTTAACAAGTCAAGTCACAAGTCATTTCTTTTTAAGTAAAGTCATGTTACAAGTTATTTGTCTGCAAGTGAAGTCAAGTCACAAATAATTTCGTTACAAGTCAAGTCAAGTTACAAGTCATTTCGTTGTAAGTCAAGTCAAGTTACAAGTCATTTCTTTGCAAGTCAAGTCAAGTCACAAGTTTTTTCTTTAGAAGTCAAGTCAACTCACAGGTCATTTTTTTGCAAGTCAAGTCAAGTTACAAGTCATTTCTTTGCAAGTCAAGTCACAAGTTATTTCTCTGCAAGTGAAGTCAAGTCACAAATCATTTCGTTGCAAGTCAAGTCAAGTCACAAGTCATTTCTTTGCAAGACTTGACTTATAAACAAATAACTTGTGACTTGACTTGACTGGCAAAGAAATGACTTGTAACTTGACTTGACTTTTAAAGAAATGACTTGTGACTTGACTTGACTTGACTTGACTTGCAAAGACATGACTTGTGACTTGACTAATAAATAAATAACTTGTGACTTGACTTGACTTGCAAAGAAATGACTTGTAACTTGACTTGACTTTTAAAGAAATGACTTGTGACTTGACTTATAAATAAATAACTTGTGACTTGACTTGATTTGTAAAGAAATGTCTTGTAACTTGACTTGACTTGCAAAGAAATGACTTGTGACTTGACTTGCAAAGAAATGACTTTTGACTTGACTTGACTAGACTTGCAAAGACATGACTTGTGACTTGACTAATAAATAAATAACTTGTGACTTGACTTGACTTGCAAAGAAATGACTTGTGACTTGACTTGACTTTGAAAACAACGACTTTGTTACAATTCTGCTATTTTGGGTTGTCTTTGAGAGCAGAGATAATAACATGTTACAAGAATTTGCCTTTCTGAATGGCTGTTCTGCTAAATTACAAATATGCTTCTCAGCTGCAGTCTTGTAGAGCAGAGGTCTGAGGAATATCAGAATGCATATGCAAGGTACTATACCTTGGACTAGGATAGTACACGAGTGGCACACTTCTAGTATTACAAACAGGATAATAATGTGTAGGTTACAGGCTCAAGTCCCACATAAGTAAAACTGTTAAAGAATTACCTGATAAAATCTCCATTCTTGTCTGTTTTCTTCCCAAAGGCGATGGGGCTGTAGACCCAGAAATACTGATGAAATAAAGCGCTGGCAGACAACCACATCCAGTTGCCTGTATTCAGGCTTTTGTCGGCATCCAGGAGCCATTCATCAAACAGCTGTCTTGATTGGACAAAAGTGCAAGCCAATATTACATCATGGCCAATGAGGCTACCTCTGTGACTTCTGACTTGACTTATAAATAAATAACTTGTGACTTGACTTGACTTGTAAAGAAATGACTTGTGACTTGACTTGACTTGTAAAGAAATGTCTTGTGACTTGACTTGACTTGTAAAGAAATGTCTTGTGACTTGACTTGACTTATAAAGAAATGCCTTGTGACTTGACTTGCAAAGAAATGACTTGTGACTTGACTTGACTTGTAAAGAAATGACTTGTGACTTGACTTGACTTGCAAAGAAATGACTGGTGACTTGACTTGACTTGTAAAGAAATGACTTGTGACTTGACTTGACTTGCAAAGAAATGACTTGTAACTTGACTTGACTTGCAAAGAAATGACTTGTAACTTGACTTGACTTGTAAATAAATGGCCTTTGACTTGACTTGACTTGCAAATAAATGGCCTTTGACTTGACTTAAAAAGAAATGACTTGTGACTTGACTTGACTTGCAAAGAAATTAGTTGTGATGTGCTTATAAATAAATCACTTAACAAGTCAAGTCAAGTCACAAGTCATTTCTTTTTAAGTCAAGTCAGTCAAATATAAGTTGCAAATCGAAATCGTCAAGTTTTTTCAGAAAGTCAAGTCACGAATATTCTCTGCAAGTGAAGTCAAGTCACAAATCATTTTGTTGCAAGTCAAGTCAAGTCACAAGTCATTTCTTTGCAAGACTTGACTTGCAAAGAAATTACTTGTGACTTGACTCATTAATAAATAACTTGTGATTTGACTTGACTTGCAATGAAATGACTTGTGACTTGACTTATAAATAAATTTCTTTGCAAGTCAAGTCATGTCAAGTTACAAGTCATTTCTTTGCAAGTCAAGTGACACGTTATTTCTCTGCAAGTGAAGTCAAGTCAACAAGTCAGAAAAGAAACAAGTCATTTCTTTGCAAGGCTTGACTTGCAAAGAAATGACTTGTGACTTGACTTGACTTGCAAAGAAATGATTTGTGACTTGACTTGACTTCCAAAGAAATGACTTGTGACTTGACTTGCAAAGAAATGACTTGTGACTTGACTTGACTTGCAAAGAAATGACTTGTGACTTGACTTGACTTGAAAAGAAATGACTTGTGACTTGACTTGACTTGCAAAGAAATGACTTGTGACTTAACTTGACTTGTAAAGAAATGACTTGTGACTTGACTTGACTTGCAAAGAAATGACTTGTGACTTGACTTGACTTATAAATAAATGCATTGTGACTTGACTTGCAAAGAAATGACTTGTGACTTGACTTCTCTTGTAAAGAAATGACTTGTGACTTGACTTGACTTGTAAAGAAATGTTCACATACGCTATTATCGGTCTCAGATGGTCCCTCTGAAGCATTGGCCTCTTCGCCTGATGTTCCGGCACCGTCGGCCGAACCCACCTGCTGGCCGGCCTGTGTCTTTAGCTTTTTGAGCTTCTGCCAGTGATTTTTTTCATTTAGTGGGCCGGCCTCTACCCACTGGACCATCTTTTCAAGGTTGCTTTGTTGCCCTCCATTTGGTGCCAATGCCAAGATGTGCTCTTTCCAGCATTCCTCCAAGTCTTGCAGCTGCTCTATACATCCTCCCATTGATTTCTTCAAAACACTCTGTGGATATGTAAAACTTGTAGCTTTGCATGGTGAGGATGATAAGTAAGACTAATTGCGGTGACACCATGTGGAATCTCAATTGAGTAGTAATTAGTTCTGAAAAGAACTGGGGGTACAACTCACGTTCGATCAGTATGCTCTGATCGTCCTCAGGAGAATGCCGGACTCTGGAAAATGCTGCTGCTTAAGTAGGCTGCTGGAGGATCATCCATGAATGGATGCTGGAGGATTAGTTCGTTGAGGCGCAGGCGGAAACTGTGGGACTATGAGACTAGGATCCTAGGGGTTGGGGAGAGGAGTGTGTGCTCACTGAACTGAATCAGTTGTTAACAAGCACAGGGGAAGGAGGGTGGTTGACTTAGGATATAGGGGATCCCTCAGTCTGCGGTGGGTTATGGACTTTGGATATAGAAGATCCTTCAGTCTGTAGTATAGGTCGCCAAATGTCGCTGATGAAGAAACCGATATCCTGTGGCACAGTGTCGTGTTTGACGATCTCGATGGCCTCTCTGATGCATCTGGGGTGCCATGCCTCGATGGGTGTGATGAGTTGGGCTGCCTGCCAGTCGATTTGGTGGTCCTTGATGTGCGAGTGCTTGACGATGGCGGACTTCTCGAAATCTCCTCTGCGGCCGTGTGCTCGGTGTTCCTTCAATCTGATGGGGAGGTTCGCTTTGTTCAGCGATGTACACCTTACTGCACTCACAGGGATCCGTAGACTCCGCCTGTTGTTTGGGTCCGGTTTGTCCTTGTGGGTATGTAGAAGTCCTTGGAGTTTGCTGGGGGCTGAGTGGAACACATCGATGCCTGCTTGTCGGAGGATGCGTTGTAGTTTGTGAGACGTCGAACCTAGATAGGGGAGACAAGCAGAGAGGGTTAGATCACTATATCCAACTCTGTGGATATCTTAAAGGCAGAGCAATAGCCCTTTAAAGATGGCGCTGGCTGAATTATCTATGTTGCCATCATACGTGCAGCGTTTTCCTAAGAGGAAATATTACTAAATATTTGTATATTGGTGTCGTTGCTGTTGCTGTTACTTAAACATTTATTCATCATCTTAGACAACCTCACCAACATAAAATGTACAATATTTCTTCATAATTGTTTTGTGGCTGGCTAACTTCACAATTGTGCAACAAATTTTTTTCAGAGTCTGACCACTCACTTAACTACTGAGAGCAAAACTACCAAATTATCAGAGTACTCGGAGAATTTCTTGGTTTCACTTGTTTAGGAAGTACCATATTACATAACATTTGTTCCAAAATAACCAATCTTTGGCATCATTTCTTCAAAATAAAGTGTCCATTAACCCTAACCTTCCAAATTCAACCAAAATCAACCGGAGGTTTTGGTTGATTTTGGTTGACTTTGCATTGGCAGGTTAGAAAAATTTTCTTGGTTGATTTTGGAGGAGTTTGGCAGGTTAGGAAATTTGTCTTGGTTGATTTTGGAGGAGTTTGGCAGGATGGCCCAATGTAACGTTGGTTGATTTTGGAGGAGTTTGGCAGGTCAGAAAATTTGTCTTGGTTGATTTTGGAGGAGTTTGGCAGGTCAGAAAATTTTTCTTGATTGATTTTGGAGGAGTTCAATGGCAGGTTAGAAAAATTTTCTTGGTTGATTTCACCATATACTGGCACCTTTTGTTTTAACAGTTCTAAGGTCAGAAAGTCTCTGGTTACTTCCACTTAGATTACGGTACAATCATAATAATAACAATGTAAGTTTCAAGGACATGTGTTACATGTGGTACTGTATGTCAGTGCAGCTACAATATAAACAAGGGGACATCTGTTAGTAGTCAAGGCTAGAACTTAGGTCAAAGATCAAAATTCAATAGCTACTTCCATTTATTTTGAGGTAAGTTTACATTTGTTTTTTAATGGCAGGTTAGACAAATTTTCTTGGTTGATTTCACCATATACTGGCACCTTTTGTTATCTAAGGTCAGAAAGTCTCTGGTTACTTGCACTTAGCTTAGCCCCAACCCTGCCAGATGCAGCACAGTGCATCAGGTGGAAAAGTCTGGTGCACTTTGATGCAAAATGCAACCACTAACTGCTGTGAACTTTGTAGCAATACTGATGGAAATTGAGGTCAAACCAGCTAAGTGCTGGGGAATTGGGCAAACCACTTTGGGTCCCTGGTCTGAAGGGTATGTCTCGGGTTTCACTCTACTTTCATAGTGCAGTCTGGGATGATGCATTGTACATGTATGGCCCAATGGATTATCTCAAAGGTAAATTTGAGTTCAATAGCAGAAAACCCAGAAAAGAATGTAAACAAAAGGAAAACATAAAAAAGAACAGGCAGTGATGATATTTTGTTTCAAATATTCAAAGCCAAACAAAACCTTCCAGCAACCAAGAAAGCTACTACCTCCAGCAACTTTTGATGCATCTACGGTGCATACTGATGGAATTTGCATGGTACTTGTACCACCACTGATATACACCCTTGACTGCCACACGCAGCAAAATGCACCGTTGATTTTGTAGGATTTAGGCAGTGGGCACCACACAAAATAGAACACCGGTTGATTTTGTAGGATTTAGGCAGTGGGCACCACACAAAATAGAATACCGGTTGATTTTGTAGGATTTAGGCAGTGGGCACCACACAAAATAGAACACCGGTTGATTTTGTAGGATTTAGGCAGTGAGCACCACACAAAATAGAACACCGGTTGATTTTGGAGGATTTTGGAAGGTTTCTAGAAAATGAGCCTAGGGGGTTAGGGTTAATATGAAGAGACAATTGTCTGAATTTCATTTATTGCCAAACATTTCATCTTGGTTGTTTACCAAGCTCTTTTGACTTGCTGAAGGAATGACAAAGTTTTCACTCAAACATTTTGGTCAATTCAAATCGATTGCTCTTAACATGAATTTATTCATGGCTAACTTGTAGGCTATTTTATGACACTTGGTTTTCACACTTTCACTGGATCTGTCTGAGTTCACTGGCATTTCTACATGTAGGGCAGAATTAGATTTTAAATTGTTTATCACCCGATGCAAGAATTTCACTGTTGCTACTTCCTTGTTGACTCTGGGAATTCCTTCTCCACTCCGGTACATTATTGCTTGGAAATTGGCATCCTCGGTCAAGTGAAATTTTCTCCACCGTGCACCGGTCCTGGATACAGTAGTCATTCCCTTGAATGAACGACTTTTCTTCTTCAGTGCAAAACACTACTAGTAATTTCAGATGGAAGTAGACCCATTCAGGGTCGTGACTTCCAAAATGCTGCCTCTCATTGATTTTACGCTCAATGTGAAGAGTGTTCGATCTAGAATCACCAATTGCATCAGTGTTTCCATTAAAACTGATGAAGGCTGGTTGCCGGAATGTGCATTGCTTGATCAGTTGCAGATTGGTTGATGGTACCCATTGGTGACACCCCTAGTGCTGACATATTGTTTTAAAATGATTCTGGCACATGCTTCATCTATGCGCTGGAAGTATTCTTGCATAATCTACATTTGTTGAAGAACCTGGAACTGTACATCTTTCATGTCGGTACATCGCGAGTACAAGTTTGGCAGAGAAAAGAGTCAAAAGTCATATGTCTGTGAACTGTCCATATGCAGGGATGATATCTGACTCAGTGATTCTACTGTTGATGGTTCAGGAGCTGGGGCGAAGGGGCAGAGACAAAATGGGCTGTTCAGGAAGGGTAATAAAGGGGTCAGGTTCAGGAACATATATATACATACATGGGAAGAAGGGTGTCTAAATGGAAGAATGGAAGAAGGGCGTTCAAGTTGCTCATGAGGGGAAGAGCTGGATTTGATGAAGCTGGTGGATCTAGAAGGATGATGATTCAGGAAATGAGGAACTGAAGCTAATGATGAAGCGATTTTATGATTCAGGAATGGAGGGAACTGAAGCTAATGATGAAGGGGTTCATAGCTTCTCAGGAGGGGAGATGGAATCAACGATGATGGCTTTTATTTTGAAGTAATATACTCAAGGGTTCATCAGCATATGAATGTGGCCTACTGGCTCAGCTCACTGATAGACAGTGTCATTCCATCATGCTCTGCTTCACACCACATCAAGTAAACCTTTGTTCAGGGATTAAGCATGGAAGGAAACACTTCCAAAATAAAATTACCTATTGAAAATGCCGGCTAAGGTATGGTTATTCATGGTACCTTCAAATTTGCAGCTATATTGCATAAAAGCTCTTTGACTCGCTTGAACAAATGACAAAGTTTTACACACATTTCAAAACTTTTCAATTCAAATCTAAAAGTGTGGTTATACCTTCAAATTTTCATGTTATGTTGCCTAAAATGTCTTTAACAGGAGATTGTAGAAAACATTGGGTTTATGAAGGAAAACTGAATAAAAAAAAAAACAATTAACAGAAGCTCAGGCATACTTATAAATGCTCACATGCCAAACAATATCATGAATATTAAGACTTGCCAAATGACCATTGACTTCCTCTAATACAAAACCAGAATCACCTCACTCATATTTAATTAACTGCAATACAATGACCCTTGACTTCACATGAATAATTCATGAGAATATCCTGAGCCTATCATGTTAGCACCCGTTATAATGCTTGAACCAATACCTTGATCTTGTATATCATTTCTGATTGGGGACTTGGAATCATCTCAATTTATAAAGCAATATATCCTTTGTTATATCCACCCAATTGCTGCCTCGGGTTAGACTTATCCAATGCTCATGTGAAAACAGCATAAATCCAAACTTTTAATTACCATCTGCAACATTTGTTACATTGATTTCTATTCCATCATCGCCACATAGCAACGCTTACATGGACTACCAGCTGATGAGCTGCTAGAATCAAGACTGACGTACATCCTATGTCAAGCTAAGTGTTGGCAGTCCATGAAGCAAGGCTACATGGACCGCCAGCTGACAGCTGCTAGAATCCAGACTGACGTGACACCCTATGTCATGAAGGCTGGTAGTCCATGTAGCAGGTTACAGTGGACTACCAGCTGATGAGCTGCTAGAATCCAGACTGACGGCATCCTAGCCGCTAATGCTGGTAGTCCATGTAGCAGGTTACATGGACTATCAGCTGATGAGCTGCTAGAATCCAGACTGATGTACATCCTATGTCATTAAGACTGGTAGTCCATGTAGCAAGGTTACATGGACCACCAGCCGATGAGCTGCTAGGAATCAAGACTGACGTATCCTATGTTTCTAAGGCTGGTAGTCCATATAGCAAGGCATATGGACCACCAGCTGGATGAGCTGCTAGAATCAAGACTGATTACATCCCATGCTTCGCTTAAGACTGGTAGTCCATGTAGCAAGGTTACATGATCACCAGTTTATTGTTGCCAGAATCAAGACTGACGTATAATCCTAGATGCCGTGCCACAGGCCAGTCCATGTAGCAATACATGGACCACCAGCATGATGAGCTGCTGTAACCAAGACTGACGCACATCCTGACCAAGGCTGGTAGTCCATGTAGCAAGGTTACATGGACTACCAGCTGATGAGCTGCATGAACCAGACTGACGTATATCCCATGTCATTAAGACTGGTAGTCCATGTAGCAAGGTTACATGGACTACCAGCTGATGAGCTGCTAGAATCAAGACTGACGACATGCATATACAGTCCGGCGTAGTCCATGAGCAGGTTACATGGACTACCAGCTGATGAGCTGCTAGAATCCAGACTGACGACATCCTATAAAGTCATATGCTGGTAGTCCATGTAGCAGAGCCATATGGACTACCAGCTGATGAGCTGCTAGAATCCAGGACTGACGACATCCTATAAAATGTTTACAATAGTAGTCCATGTAGTGTTGTCATACGGACTACCGAAATATGAGCTGCTAGAATCCAGACTGACGCATATCCTATGTCACTAAGGCTGGTAGTCCATGCAGCAAGGTTACGGGATTACCAGCTGATGAGCTGCTAGAATCCAGACTGACGTAATATCTCATCAAGGCTGGTAGTCCATGCAGCAAGGTTACATGGACTACCAGCTGATGAGCTACGTTAGAATCCAGACTGACGATCATTCATAAGGCTGGTAGTCCATGTAGCAAGCAGCCAACAGCTGATGTAGCAAGGTTACATGGACTACCAGTTGATGGCTGCAAGAATCAAGACCGACGACATCTCATATTATAGTCCATGCAGGTTATATGGACTATCAGCTGATGAGCTGCCAGGAATCAAGACCTTATCATGTGGGGTATTATTTTCACAGAGTTAATCTAAAACTAAAATTCCGATCTCCATGCCCATGATCGTGATGATATTGTCCCTTTAAGTTAAGGATGTCTTTTATTTCCAGTATTTTATTGCCAAAACTGTTTGATCAAAAGCGTCCGAGTGGTCACTTCATTCCCCAGATCTATTCGGTTCATCCTGAATTTCAGCGAACTAATTCCCAACGATTGTTTCTTGCAACACGCTGTTTAAACATTCATCTCCAATCTAATTTAATACCTTTGAAAAGCCACTAACTGAGCTAACCAGCCCCTATGTTGGCGGGCGGTCCACTTATGCCAATTATATATTGTTTCTATGGGGCCAGGTCAGAGGCCAAACCATATCCGCCGAGTAGCTAGGGATCAAGCCCGGTCAGATGCAAACAACCCTGCAACGGCAGTAGCGGGATCACACAATTAACGGGACACAAGTTTTTATGTGGTTAAAAGGACAAAGTAGATTTATAAGGAGAAACTAACCTGAAATATTATAAATGGTTCAGTGAGCAAAGAAAAAATTGGCTGATGTGCCGGACTCAAACCCATGACCTAGGACATCAAGACGAAAGGCCTCTACCAACTGAGCTAACCAGCCCCTTATGTTGGTGGGCGGTCCACTTATTAATTATATATATATATATATATATATATATATATATATATATATATATATATATATATATATATATATCGGTTCAAGAAAGCAAAGAAAAATTGGCTGATGCCGGACTCGAACTCACGACCTCCTCGATTACTAGACGGAAAGCGCTCACCAACTGGAGCTAACCAGCCCCTCATGTTGGCAGGGCGGTCCATTTAAAATGCCAATTATCTATTGCTCTATGGGGCCAGATCAGAGGCCAAACCATATCTGCCGAGTAGCCAGAGATCAAGCCCGGTCAGATGCAAACAACCCGGTAACGGCAGCAGCGGGATCACACATGCGGGACACAAGCCTTTTATGTGGTTGTACACAAAGTAGACTTATATGCAGAAACTGACCTGAAATATTATATAAACGGTTCATGAAAGGAAGAAAATTATTGATGCCAGATCTAAACCCGCTGACCTCTCGATATTTCAGACGAAACGCCTTCTACCAACTGAGCTAACCAGCCCCTATGTTCAAGGTCCACTTATGCCAATTATCTATTGCTCTATGGGGCCAGGTCAGAGGTTAAACCATATCTGCCGAGTAGCCAGGGATCAAGCCCGGTCACCGATGCAAAACAACCCGGTAACGGCAGTAGTGGGGATCTACAAACGGGACACAAGCCTTTTTATGTGGTTACACAAAGTAGATTTATATGCAGAAACTGACCTGGAATATTATATAAACGGTTTATGAGCAAAGAAAATTGGCTGATGTCAGACCAACCCGCCGACCTCCTCGTTACACAGATTAGCGCTCTACCAACTGAGCTAACCATTCTATGTTGGTGGGAAGTGTCCACTTATGCCAATTATATATATACATGTATATATATATATATATATATATATATATATATATATATATATATAAACAACAAATGCCAGGGTTTATTTGGCCTTTGTGTTAGTCTAGAAATAAATTTGAACTTCCTGTTTGAACCGGATAACGTTATCGTTAGCTAACATTAATGTTACATATCTTCAAGAGAAATGTCAAATTTTTCATTGGTGCTTATTAATTTGTTGTTTGTTGTTTTAATTTATCATTAGAATTGATCTTTTTTTGGAGCAGCAGTTATGATTTTTCATAATCCTGCTTTGATTGATTTAAAACAATTAGTCCAAATTCTTCAAATCAGAATTTTTGGTTCAATCTCAGGTGATTGCATTCATAGTTTATTTGTACCAAATTTTGCTAAATTCTGTTTCTATATTTTTTTGACTTAAATGCCAAATCCTAATTATGACTTAAGCCTAGTATTTAATTTTACAATGTCTTTTCAATGCTTCCATAGGTTGCTGTACACACCTTGATTAACCCTAGGCCCATTTGCTTACACATAACCTGAATCCTCCAAAATCCTCCAGTAGTAAATCAAGCACGTGACATGTATGCACACTTGTGTTTCTAATCTGTGATACATGTACATGGCCAGGGACCCTCCCTGCATGCATGGAGCAATAAACAGTGTCCACTGACCCAAGCACTGACCTTGCAATCACTACAACAAACATGGATGTACATGTACCATGGAAATGCAAGTATGCTTAACCTCAATCCTCCAAAATCCTTCACTTTAACAAGAGGATATTGGAGGATTTGGGAATGTTAGAGTTAAAAGCTATACCATGTGATTGTGAAACGTGCATTATGTAGGCTAAGGCAACCACATGTGGTCAGTGACCATGGCTAGCTACATGTAACCTGTTGGGGCGCAGTGAGCAAAGTTGACATTATGGTAATTAGTGGAGTTATCAATTACTGGGATTATAGACATAACAGAAAGTAAATGCCCCTTGACCTGTCTGGATAACGAGTCAAGACACAAGATGGCGGTACATGTAGATAGCGAAGTCAGCCTTTTTAACCTGCTACTGAAAATTTCCAGACTGCTGTACCAGAATCTGACATGACTACATGTATACATATTAACTTGTTAAGAATAAGCTTGGGCGATAACACGATAATATTGAATGTCGCGATACCAATTTAAAAAATATATGACATAAAACACAATAAAGGGGGCCACTTTGCATCCGTCACGTTAGCAGCTTTTCCAATGGTTGTTATTTATTTTTAAGTACCTGAAACCGACCAAAAAGTGTTTCAACATGTGAATGGACATGCAGGCTTATACTAGAACTAATTTGAGTTGATTTATTTTATTATTTTATTTTTTTATTTATTTTTTTACCCTCAAATTCCCATAAAAATTGGACGGAAAAAGTTACCTCACTTTTCCGTCCATTTGTTGATGGAAATTTTAGGGTAATTAAAAAAAAAATAGTAATAATCAACTCAAATTATCTTTAGGATAAGCATGCATGTCTATTAAAATGTTGAAATTCTTTTTGGGTGGTTTCAGATATTTACGTGACGGTAGGAAAGTGGCCCCCTTTATTGTGTTTTATGTCATATCACGATTAAAAAAACGCCATTGTGAGTCAAGTTAGAAATTCCATGGAAATGAAATTAGGACAGTCTTTTCAGTTTTTGGAAGTGAGAAACAAAAGCGAAATACATACACACTATGCAAATTAATTTGAAATTTATTGTGATGCTTGTAGAAGGGTACATACCTGTGGTTATTGGCTCTAAAGCAATCATGCGAGAATGAAAAACAAATAATCGCGATACTATTGACAATCGCAATATATGTTTAGCGATATATTGTGGATGAGAAAAATCGATGTCGTCCAAGCCTAGTTAGGAATAAAATTAATTATATTTGGACTTATAATTCATTGTGAAGCTAGATCAGACAATGTGCTCTGGATTTGTATGAATTTTTAAGTACAACAAGTAATGCATATTGTAGTTACGAGTTTGCCATCATTCCAAGTTTTTGGATGCGATTTTTTTTCATAATATTTGATTGATTTACATGTATTTTCAAATTCTACCGACCATAACTTCTGTTTCAATCATGTGATTTCATTTATACTCCCAAATGTTCTTGTTTGTATCATGGTTGTTCACTGTGGCTAATTTTGTGAAATACCGACTCGTGGTTTTTTGAGATAACAAAACGTGACATTATAAACCTGCTGCTAGAGGCACTCAGAGCTGCGGAGACGTCACCAATCATATTTTTGAAAAGGTCTGACCTCACTCAGTCTACCACCTGAGATTTTCTTTTTCCTGTTTTGACTGGAAGCAAAGGTCACATTAAGTACACGTCTGTGAGAAAAATAATTCAACTTCTTTACGATTGTGCAAAAAATACAATTTTTCCATTCTTGGTTCAAGAGGATATGATTTTTTGAAATATTAATGTTTGACTTAGTGTAATCGATACCTGATGACATCGATATGACGTCATAAAGATTTCTTACATCTTCATGATTTATAAGGTCTTTGATGGTGCTAAGAATCAATCCAAGTTTGAGCTATGCAAAAAGGCTAAAAGTGCTGGAGTTGAGTTCGAGGAAAAAATAATAAACAGAAGAAGAATAATTCGAACAATTTCAGGTACCGTAGATGATACAAATGTAAAAGCTTCCATAGTTGAAGACTATCACTCTCAGCAAACAACAGCTACTGTTATAGATGCTACAAGATCGTTAAAGTCTCCCGAATTTTAAAAATGATCGCAAAATGATGAAATGACAGCTATGTACTTCTCTCAGTGCTGCAGCTGCATGATGTAAATTCAAATTTAAAAATCCAAAGATGATCAAGAAGTAACGTTAAAGGTCTCCTGAAAAATGATCACAAAAGATCACAGAAGCATGGAAGATGACAAAAACTTCCCCAAAAATTTGCAGATTGTGAAAACATGCTTGCAGGAAAATGGTCCTCACAAATGAAAAATATTCAAGTAATTCCACAAATTGAAATATTTTGACGCTAGAATTTGTATGCCTGTCCAATTCGAAAGACTG